>JBBYHH010482891.1:0-11224 GCA_038382905.1 Daphne laureola
CTCTCATCACTATCCATGCTGCATTCATGCATAACTTGTGTATGAGTAGTTTACTATTAAATCCTAAATGCTTGATTATCTTGGGTTTGATCCCTCATTTAGAGCCACAATACTATGATAAGACAGAGTTAAGGCTAATGTGGTGTTTATAAATATATTTGACTATTAGTGTTTGAATTGAGCTTCACTTTAGATAAACCACACCGAGAACACAAACCTTACAGCTCATCAAACACCAAGAAAAAGTACAACATAAATGGTTAACTGCCTAACATAAGCAAGCAGCAGTATTCCTAATGGCTCTTTAGTGTAGATGCAATGTATGATGTATGATGCAGATTATCTTAATTTGGAAACATGGCATCACTCATAATTACAACTTAAAAGTCAATCAAACATACGACTATATCCTTAATGGTCCAGTCTTGTGAAATTCCCAATTCACCCCGACCAACCAGTACTTTAATTATTCTAAACATGTTTAGACCGGCCACCCACAGTCGTGCCTCCCATTCCAAGGTAGTTCTCGTAAGGAGGTGGCCAGCCTCATCACTGAACTATCCCGGAATCGATCGGTGGAATAGGGAGCTTGCCCGTCCAAATGCACCGAATATAAGTTCAGAAGACTGCTTCTGATAACCATACTCTGATACCAACTTGTCACCCCCTCAGCGGAAGCTAACGGAGCAGGAATGGGGATGATGTTAGAAAGATTCAAATTGTCGCGGGGGATCTATAACCCGGTCCGGTAACATCTAAAACTTGCACTCATCAACAATCACATACATGCAGGATTCACGCATTCACAAGAAATAAGTTGAGATCCGCTCAACACCAGATACACCAGAAAGGAGTAAGCACTCCCCAAGTAGAATTACATACATCATAGTACATTCAAAAATCAGGAAACAGTTGAACACATAAGCAATGCTCAAAATTCATTCAAGCTACATGTACATATGCAACCTACATCTACAGAGCCAAATTCAAAAGAACGAAATACATACTAGCTCGGGTATTCGGGATCACCAGGAACACCGATAATCACCTCGATATACTGTTGCTTCTACTGGACACACAAACAGAAGAGTTAACCATTAGTCATCTCATATGTACTTATCTCAAGTACTCAGATGCCATAAAATAAACTCAACCGAGGTCACCCCTAAAAAAGAAACAAAATCTCAACAAGGACCTATATGTACCTTCATACAAACAATCACAGGAAACCTAGCGAAACTATTCCGCAGGTTGCTTATCAGCTGCTCCTGAAAAAGTATAATCATAAGGGGGTGAGTCCTCGAAAGAACTCAGTAAGAGCTTAGGTAAGGGTAACAGGTTAGAAAACATCCTGTATAAAAGGTTAGCATGCACAGTATGCAATATACTAAATAGTTCATACAACTTATATAACATATGATCATGATATGCATAAAATGCATAATGCACATAACATCCCCATCCCACCAGACAGAAACACATATGTCCATCTGGACAATATCTCATACATCCCTCCGGATGATCTCACAAGTACGACAGCCCCCGGAGGCTTTCATAGCACAAAACGGGGTTCACACATATACATTCGCTTAGTACCAGCAAGGGGCAATGGTTCCCCAATAACTGTCATAAGGTCAATCAATGACCGATGCACTCTAGCATCACAGAATCACATAATAGGTCAACCAATGACCGATGCACTCTAGCATCACAAAATTGATCATCAAGATCACAGAATACCTGAAACATAACAATGATCAACCTCTGATCATTACAGAATCTTACCGAGCTTTTTACCTGTATTCCGTTAACCTTACCATGTGACTACCCCCGAGGGTCACTGGGCCCCACCCTCAACCCGAGTACTACCCTCAACTAACCCGATATGCATAAACGCACCCCAAAATGCATATAAAGAAAGTTGAACCCTTACCTGCTAAATCTCAAACTCAAAGCGGAAACTCAACGTAATCACACTCTAGTGATAATTCAGCAATGTTTCAGTTAACTTTCCGCGATCCTCAACTACTAGAGTTAACATTAAAAATCACACAATCAAATGAATTGACTCCTCAATCCATTACTCAAAATCCAGATTCAAAGAAACTATCTTACAATTCGGCCAAACTATCAAAGAATGACCAATCCCCAGAAATGTTATTAGATGTTCTCTAAACATCAAATAAACTCAATTTCATCACAATTTGCCCTCTAACATCAAACAACATCAACTCTCATACTCATCATATAAATTCGGCCAATATTGCAAAATAATCTAAGTGAGCTTTCTTCAATAATTCAACAACACATTAGGAGCTCTCTAGCATCACTAAACTAACTCATATCATTCATTTAAAAAGAATTCATCAACATCATTTTCATTCTCAATTTCTGCCCACTTTGGAAAACATACTAGGAGAACCTTTCTCAACAATTCAACCACATTTTATGAGCTCTCTTACAACCTTAATCCATCTCAATTCCACAAACTCACAATGAACATCACCTTTAATAATGCTCTTAAATTCAGCCAATCATGCACAATTAGGGGAGAGTAGTCCAATCATCCCCATTTCAATTTAGAAACTCATTTCCAACCTCATTTTAACACAATTGCACATTTTAACGAACAAAATCAACATAATTCCATCACACCCCAAATTCATCCATCACCCTAAATTATCATCCATGATGATTCAAGGTTACTTCCAAATATAAAAGATGTTTATAATCATCCAATTAACACTTTATAACATCACTTTCAAATTACCCCCAATTTTGATTATGAACACATAAACCCTAACCATCCAAAATCAACCAACATGTTGAACCATGGTTAGAAACCTTACTACTACTTCAAAATACTTCTAATTCATGCTCACCTTAAACAATTCTTGAAGTAATTGATGAAGAACACTTTACCAAATTCACCCTTCAAATTCATCTACAAGTAAGAGAAGAAGAGATGGAGTTTAAACACTTCCCAAACTTGATTTCTTTCATGAATCCTTCATGAAAAGATGCTTACCCACTTGATTCTTGAAGAAATCTTGAAGAAAAGAGGTAGAAGTGGAGGAAGGGAAGAGCTTTAGGTGATTAAGATAAAGATAAGAAAACGTAGAAGATGAAGAAGGCAGAGTCAGGAAACAAAAATGAAGAGAGAAGGAGAAAAACAAGATTTTTTAACTAAATTTTGTTTTTCTTCTTCTCTCCTTTATCCTTTTATTTCCTACTACCACACTTTCTTTTTAATAAAGAAAATACCTTTTCTTCACAAAATACCACCCTTTTGCTCCTTATTTAATTTCCACCACATAATAATATTATGATATGATATCACTTTATCTTCTTTAATCACCTTATGACACATGTCATCCACTTCCCTTACTTTTTGACTTTTCTTTTCTTCTCTTTTTCTTTTCCTTTCTTATCCTTAATGCCGCCATTACCCTTTCATCTTAAGTGTCCATTTTTCTCTAATTTTTTAAAAAATGACCATTTTGCCCCATGAACTGAAATTTGGCAAAATGACCCAGAATTCACATAACAATATCACAACATGGCATCCCATGAAAATAAACCTCAATGGGGTCTCAGGACATAAGAATTAATAGAAAACATACCCGATATACCTGAATTAGGGTTCTAACGATGATAGAATCTCCAGAAGTCACCCTCTCACCGTGGTGACTGTAATAGGGAAGGTCTTCATTCTTGACAGATGATAACCCCTTGGGGCTCATCGAAGAGAAGCTGCATTTTCCACATGGGAGTGCATGTCACTCCTGTAAGTTCCTCGTCTCTTCTCTCATATTTACATATTTACTTTCTTGCGAGTTAATTATTAGTACTAATATTTAAGGAAATTATCATAGACCACCCTGAGGTTTGGTATAATCTTCACTCCCCCCCCCCCCCCGTATTTTCAGAATCCTTTGTTTTCCCCCCTAAGATTTGAAGAAATATATAGAAACCCCCTTTGATCGTTAATTTTATGCATTGACCATTAGTTTTCATAGAGTAATACTTAAATTTAACCCCAAGGCCTTAAACCCTAACAATCCTACCCCAAACATTTTACACCTAACACATTTCCCCATCCCACCCAAGTGTGTCACCCTCCCAATTCAACCCACCACTGACAGGGCAACAAGATTTCTACTCTTCTTTATGGCCTCATTGTCGTTTTCACAATATCTAACTTACTGGTTAAAAAAATCAATAACCTAGCAGAACGGACCAGATTCGGCATTACATAGAAGAACAAACATGAACCCCTTTATTCGAGATTCCTTTACATGTCACAGCATTGATGGTACAGGTCTTGTTCACGAAGAAGATGATGAGGTTGATGACGTCTTTTACCAGGAAGCCCAACTATCACAGCTTCACTTTACTAAATTGCGTAGCAAGGAGAGTGGACGTAGAGTTTCTTGAAATCCGTGTTGGATACAGAGTTAATACAGAACTGGATTTTACGCTGCTGGAGATCGATGTTGGATCTGTTTTAGGCTGCAAGCCTGTGGGAGAACTTTATTGCCGAAGCCAATTGGAGCAGCGACCTTCGACCTTGGATTGGTGAAAAAGGGTTAGAACTCGTAATGAGAACCAGATGAGAGCTACACCGGCCCACAATGAAGACAAAGGTGAAGCGGCGGGTCTAGTCTTGCTACCCTGTCAGTGGCTGGTTGAATTAGGAGCGTGACACACTTGGGTGGGATCGGCAAATGTGTTAGGTGTAAAATGTTTGGGGTAGGATTGTTAAGTTTTAAGGCTTTGGGGTTAAATTCGAGTATTATTCCATGAAAACTGACGATCAATGCATAAAATTAACGTTCAAACGTGATTTTTGTTTATTTCTTCAAACCTCATGGGGGGAAATAAAGGATTCTAAAAATACTGGGGGAAAAGTGAAGATTACACCAAACCTGATATGATCCTACCCGGGGGCGGATAATCTTCTTCTCGGATCTAGCTTGTGGGAGCTCCAAAAGGGTGAAAAAAGATAAATTTGGATCTTTCCCAACTCAATCCTCAGATGGAAAGCAACAAGAGAGTTGATTATTAGGGTTGTAGAGGGATCTAACACCTTAATCCTTAAATGGAAGGAAACACTAGATGTCATCCTTGAGGATCATAAATGGAACCTCAAGAGCCAGAGGCGTAGATAGTAGACATTGATAACAAAGAAGAAGAAGAGGATGATTCTACTCAACTTCAATATATGTTCTAAGGATTACAACAACATTTATCCTCTTTTTATAGATGAAGGAAGGGAAAATGGCCAGCTACAACCTTCCCATAAATAGACTATAATTATGCTAACATAAGCTACAAGTTAACACCAAAAGTAACAAGATTAGGATTTCAAAATAAAGTGAGGCATAGGTTTGAGGCATGATTCCCTTTGCTCAAGGTGCTGGTGTTGGGTGCAAGAACTGGCGCCTCCCTTTGTTCCAGGCGCTAGTTTAAGGTGTGAGTTTAACGTCTGGCCTTGTTTAGGGCGCATGATTAAGGTTCCAATTTGCATGAAGAGGCGCCACTTTGTGTGCTTCAATACGCTATTTTTAGGTGTGAGTTTGACACCTTGAACTTGTGCATTGAGCTCTGGATGGTTTTCTCCTCTTGCTCAAAATGCTCAAAATTGCCCTGAAAGTTCTCCGACTTTTCTTCTACCTTCAAGATTGGCCCGGGAGCGGGTCTCGGGACCTTAGGATCATATCATATTCTCCTTCTTTGAAAGGATTCATCCTTGAATCCAAGGTGAGAGTCTTCTGGTAACAAAAGAAATGAAATTACATAAAACTTACAAATTACAGGGGCAACAAGGAGAGAGTTGTAGAGATTGAGCATCAAGCTCCACACTACTTGACTTCTTGATCACAAAATAGGGGTGGATTCTTTCTTTGAACACCAAGCACCTCCTTTTTCACATTACAAGGCAATACAGGGTCCAATTCTCCGGTCGAACGCCTCTCTTCTGTTTCTCAACATCTCAAGAAAAGAAAGCATGGGGATGACAAAGGCACATAGGCAGATTTGCTGAGTTGAGTAGAACGAGAAGCACCTTCTCTTCTACTTCTTAACATATTTGAGAATAAAATACAGAGGCAACGAAGAAGGAGTTTACCAAGGAGGATCAAAATGGGCAGCGCCTTCTATTCTACTTGTCACCGACTCCAAAGAAAACACAAATGAACTCTCTCAAGCAACTCACCTATGATACCACTTGATATGATCCTCCCCGGGGGTGGATCACCTTCTTCTTGGATCTATTAGAATTCCCTAGCGTACCAAGAACTTCTTGAGTTGGTACTCCTACTCACTACAACTAAAAGTAGTTGTGAGTTCAAGTTAGAAAAAGAAACCATTAGGGCATATTTTATCAAAGTATGGGTATTTTTGTAAAAGTGCACTAATGAGCTTAAATGAGCTCAATTATGTGAATTGAAATTATTTGGAATTATTTTGTATAAATTCAAACCTTATTTTGTATCTATTTCCACCTGTAGAACCTTTTATCAACATATGGGTACTTTGGTAACTTTGGTACAAGGTGTATGCACCTTACACCATTGAATAACTCCATTAAATATATATTATATATATGCCAAATTTTTGGATTATTTTAAAGGGAAAAAAATTCCATCCATTTTAAAGAATAAATGGTTAGTGGAATAGTTAAATGAGTAGCCATTTAAGCTTAATGGTAAGCTTAAATGAAAGTTTAGTGGAAGCTTTTATGGTATGAGTAATTACCATAATTCTAATTGTCATTCTCTTCAACTATAAATAGAGGAGAAGAATATCTATTAGGGTTACTGTTGTGACCCCAAATCTGATAGTCGGATTGCTGGATTTCAAATCACAACTCTCAAGATCTTTAATACAAATTTAAGGTTTTAAAGTAAGTGTGTTGGAAGAAAAGAAAGAAAAGAAAGGAAAAAAAGAATAAAGCCTAATACAAAATCTAGTAGAGTCCAAGTCTTTGAGTCTCTCCACAGTTCCTCTCTTTAATCTCCATGCCTTCCTTCTCGTATCTCCCTTCCAATCTTGACATATCACTAGGTCCCCTTCAAGTTATATTGAGGAGAATGAGTAACAAGTATGATAATTTATAAGTTAATTAAATAACTTACGAAGGAAGAAAAGAAAGAGAAGGAAAGGACTCTGAGTACTTACAGGAGTGGCTAGCACTCCCGTGGGTAAAATGCAACCTCTTAACGGAGATTTAAAAGGGGTCCTCAGTAAGAAAGGCCGAAAGGGTCCTTTCCTAAAACGGAAAGCAAGTGACTACTCTGGTAAGAATGAGGACGTTCCCCACTATCACTTTGTCTTCTGTCTTGTTCCAGTTCCAGCTCTAGAGTC
This sequence comes from Daphne laureola, assembly GCA_038382905.1. Lineage (NCBI taxonomy): Eukaryota > Viridiplantae > Streptophyta > Magnoliopsida > Malvales > Thymelaeaceae > Daphne > Daphne laureola. The sequence goes on from JBBYHH010482891.1 coordinate 7,369, forward strand.
GGTTTCACAGTTATGCTGCTTTTTTAACATTCTGCACACTTGGTAAATATGTTAGTAATAAAAGCAGGTTAGGTCCTAGGGGATGTTTCTAAGTGTCCTTCACCTACATTCATTTTAGTTGGGTAAGAACACAAAGGTTTAGGTGGAGCGTGCCAAGGGTTTACTTTAACCAAAGCAAGTAAAGCACAACCACCAATTGAACTAACATGTAAGGTATCTCACAACCTATCATGATGCTACTGTAATTGGGAGAGTTAGAGAGAGAAAACAACCTTCAACAAAAGAGACAGAACAATCATGGTACCACAAGGATAGAAACGGAGAGGAAGGCATGCATGGGGAGGAAAATGTAGTTGTTCCTGACTTTAAGCATAGCTTCCTGCACTAGGGAACATGCCGGGTAAGTGAAATGCATGAGGTTAATCTTCATGTTGTGCAGCAACTCTAGCTATAAACAATTCACCCTAATCATGCTCTCACCAAACAGAAAACCACAATCACAAAGTCAACATAAAGAACACACTAGTTATAGTACTAGATGTCATTTTTCAGGTGAGTGATGTATGATCATGTAGTGATACATGTGACATGTTATTTATTGTAAGAAAGTACAAACTACAACCAAACATCAATATTACCTAAAAGGCAAACAAGAAGAACAATAGACACAGTTGGTTGAGGTGTTCATAACCTCAGCCGGCCAGAATGGGTCTCAGACCCAGCAGAGACATGCATAATCTTATGAGTGGTGGAATCTATTTCCAGAAGGTACTATGTCAAGTCTGAAGTAACTTACCAGCTGAAAATGCTTAACCTTGTCATTTATTACCATGAAGTGTTGGAACAGGGAATGGAGTTGAGGTTGCTCCACTCGTAGTGCAAGACGCCATTTCTTATCATCTTTCTAGCATACATATTTCTAAACATAAGCAATTTGTAGTTACTAGCAATTTTTAACCTGTTATATATTAAGCATATACCAGAAGACTAGTACCTAATACAATTTACTAAGATTTAACAAAAAGTTATAAGAGATGTCCTAAACAATCAACATTCTAAAATGGTTTGGCTGACTCACTTTGTCCCAAATGAACTACAAGCTTAACCTTAAAACACTAACACACACACAAACACTCGCTATTTTGTACTCTAAGCCGACAGTAGCATACCTTAGATTCCAATCAATTTTCCAACAATTCTCTCACCATTTACTAACAATTTACTAATCTACAATTCACTAATGTTTTAATAATAAGTAAGATAAACTGGACTAGTAATTTAGGTAAACAAACAAGGTGGCTTTAACTAATAGCAAAACAGAAAAGTGCCAATTAGTAACTAGGTTCGATGGAACCCACAAGCTTGAACTTACACAACAAGAGACCTTTCAGATTTATTAGCTAATTAACCTAGAAATTATTGAGATGGAACCAACTATTAACTCAAAAGCAAGAACACAAAAATAGGTTAAGTTACAGAGATTAGCAAAAGGGGGAAAATGTGAATTGGATGTAAATCATCATGAAGAAGTTGATATATCAAAGAGAATACTTATCTTGTACATAGAGGGAGTCCACCAATTTCCAGGGTTCGCCGGAAGGTCTCCACATGCTACTGCTATCACCGGTCTTGCTGCTCACATACTCTTCTCTCACGATACAGGGCTGTGATGCGTGCTCAATAAGTTAACGAGGGGATTCGTAGAGAAACAAAGAATCAAAGAGAGAATTCAGAGGGAAGCAGAAGAAACTAAGCTCGATGAGTACACCTAGTTCTCCGAATTTCATTAACATTCAACATGATTACAAAATGAGAGGATTCTGCATTTTAACGGCCTGGTAGAAATCCTGAGGTAACTTCTTCATCAGGTGAGAATGAGCAGCTGATGACACCTCCAATCTTGTGAGGACACGCATCCAAATCATTAGAGGAAGTTCTTCTAGAAGTACTAAAATGCCCCATTTAACTAAGGACTAAAATGCAATAAGGGAAAAACATATTAAGAAACTAAAGAAACTGAACTGAGCATCTAGACCCTTCTTCACCATCTTCCTGTCCAGTATAACTTCAGGCTCAAGCAAGGTGTTGATGGGGGCATTTTCAGGTAGGGGAGTGCTAACAACTGGTAGTGACCCTCTGTAGGCCTTCAGGAGAAACACATGAAAGACAAGATGTGTCACCACCAGCCCCCGCAATCCCCCTTAGTCACGGCAGAAGCGTCTGGTTTGAGGATGATCGCGGCAATGGTGTTTCGAACCCCTAAAAAAATGCGGTAATTTGAAAATAGTTTTGTCAACCAAAAAACCCGACCATAAAAAAAATTCTATCTTTTCTAACTTTTTTTCTAAGTTGTCTTATTTACTAAACGCGTTTACAAGTTTTACGACACCTTGGGAATGTCAGAAACCTACACCCAGAACACGTTAGCGGTTACACCGAGAATCACATAATATACAAGTAATTAAAGTCAAAAGGAGGCCTGCCCATTTTGTTGGGCAAGACCTCCATGAGAAAGTAAAAATATACAAACCATCAGAAAGCAATAAATAATGTATGCATTCTAACTAATATGCATGCTACGTTCTACAGAGCCGAAAATCTAGCGATAGGATAATGTACTACTACCGAGTGGTCGGGACAACCCACTCGAGATACCGCTACCGCTGCCAAACACAAATAGAAGTTTAACCATTCGTAACAACATATGTATGTGCTCAACTCATAAACTTAAACATATAACAATGTTCGATCGAGACTACCCCCGCGTCATAACATAAACCTTAATCAAGGAGCATAAACATGTACCTCTGGTAATCAAATAACAAGATGACCTGGCGAAACTATTCCGCGGGTCGTTTACCAGGATTCCCGAAAGTATTAATAATAGGGGGTGAGTCCTCGAGAGAAACTCAGTAAGGGTTAAGTAAGGATGATGACTTGTTTTATTTTAAAAACACCTACATAAGAGGATTAGCGTGCAATGATCTAGAAGTTAATTACAATCCTAATATAGCATGGATAATGATGTGTAATGTTTTGATATGCAATATATGAGTCCCGTCAGACTTTACTTCTCATCCCGAAGGATGGCCTTATTCCGTAAGTACGATGGATAACAGGACACGCGTGGTACCAGCGAGAGATGATCAACCCCAGAAATATTTTGTCGTACGGTCACCCAGTGACCCATTTCCTTATAAACCTTGCCAACTCTATGATCAATAATGATCAGAGGATGTCACGATCGTATGATCGGTGCTCCCGCGATAAAAATACATGTATACCGTTATCCTACTTTGTTACTAGTCCCGGGAGTTACTGGGCCCCACCCTCTACCCGAGAACTAGCCATTAACAAGCCTAATATGCAATAGGAAAAACCTAAGTGCATATTAAGAATGTTAAACCCCTTAGCTTACGATGAAACTTTACTTTTCCCGCGCCAGCCCGTGAAAGATGCTGCGGAGTTCTGCCTGAACTCCAGCGGTGCCCCGCCACTAATCAATAACATTACACAAGTAAGGTTCTAAACCTTATTCTTGAATCATTGTTTCTATACTAAGCCATCTATCTATACTTTTACTTAAAGTCAACATAAAAGTTAACTTCCCATATTTGGTCAACACTTATAAAAAGTGGACTAAACATACTTAACATTCTTCATTAATGAACCTTAGCTTTCAAGAAATTCATTTTTCACTTCTTTATCCTTAATTACCTCATAAGTCCTTATCCTTTTTGCTAATTATTCACTTTTAGCCCCAACCTTATGGAAAGTGATCTAAATCACTCCAAACTTTACCAACTTAATACTTAGCCTCAATTATACTGAGTTTTACTTAATTATAACGATTAGT
>JBBYHH010483002.1:0-11224 GCA_038382905.1 Daphne laureola
GTGTTTGAGTCAAATCTGGAAAGGGGATTCACGCTTTTTTCAGGGAAGATCGAACCAACACTTGGTGAATTTAAAAAAATAATTAACCGTGAATTTCAGATAAATTTGATGAATTATATTCCCCAATTTTTAAGTTTGAAACCAACTAATATGTATGAAGAATTACTAGAAATTTACTTTCGCAAAAAATCTGCTTTGAAAAAAAAAATACAAATTTAATACATTTAAAAAAAAAAAACTTTTAATATCAAATTTAATGTTTATATTTATTCAGGTAACAGAATATTATAAAATAAATATATTTTAAAATGACATACAAAATTATCAGATTTGAACGAGTCGGATCAAATCGACCCGTGGATACCCGCTAAAAATACAGGACGGGTCACGGGTCATCCCATCAGACAACGGGACAAGTCATGAGTCAGGTCTCTAACTTGCAGGTCGCAAGGTGAGACGGATCAACCCACCCCAATGTTCATCCCTATGCTTAACTACTTATGTCAAAGTGCATTCCTTAAGTGCAAATTACTTGGTATTCGTTTACTTGTTAAAAACTTTCCTCTAAATTTTCTTTATAAATGTTTAATCAGCTAACTCTAACATTAAACTACAAAACCACATTTAACTTCTGTATTTGTGTTTAACTCAATTTTTTAATAATAATAATTTATCAAAAAAATCTTAGAAAATATATTTAGAAATTAGATACATTCAATTTTCCTTCACATTCAAATTTTGTTTGCATATAAATATATAAGTCAAAATGTTTTAAGCAATAAATCACAGATCAAACACTAAAAAACAAGCGTTAATAATTTTCTGGAACGGATGGAGTATTGCTTACAATTTTAACTGTACTAACACTACTGCAAAATAATGAACTTTTTCCTCTAAAATGTTAATTAAAGGACTCAACACGCAACCAAACTTTTCTCCTTATGAGCCAACTTCAACTGCAGTAAACAATTGTTCAACACTATGCACAATACTCGAGTACTATTCAAGCAGACGATTGAATTGAATTTCATCAGTTGCAAAACTGATACAAATCCGAGTTACCTGCCTGAACCTACCATCAACTGATGTCCGTGTAGAAGGACAAAGAATAGCTTACAAATATGAAGAACGGTGGAAAAGAATTGGTATGTCACGCCTTTCCTGTTATCAAATCAAATGACTTGATCAACCGGCTATTTTTTCTTTTAGCTGTGATTTGCTCTTTCTGATTCACTTATCAGCCAAGAGTTCATCAAATGAGAATCCGACCTCTTTTATTTTCCACATTTTTGGTCATCAATATAAAGAATACTTGCCTTAAAAGGAGTTCGAGCAAACGCCATAGAACATCCTCACTGATGAAGTATCAATCGTCATATTAACTACGTGCCTACTCCTGGCCCAGAAAACCATTGAGAAGAGGTCGTTCTGTATCTTGACCCCTTGCCTGTACTCTTCTATCACGAAGCCACGCTCTAGTAATGACGTAAAAGAAGATAGAAATGTGTAAAGAGAAACATTTTAAGGAATATAAACCTTGTCCAGATGTTGATAGAGATTACAACTACTTAGCAAATTCGCATTCATAATAGTCTCTGAACAGGATAGACACGTATACTAAGCTCTGTAAAATGAACCTAACACGATAGCCACAGCGTGCATGTATAATGAGCCAATTAATCCATCCAGATGTAAGTGCACTAACAAAATGATAGATACAAAAGGATCAAGGCAAAGTAGGATAGAGACCTTACACTTGTTGATTGGAGTTCCACTGGAGCTGTATCATCATCCTCAGTCCCCTGCAACACACAAATGATTACCGATCCAAGGGCTTTCACATGTCAACTTTCAATCTCAGCATCCAGTTTCAGAAGTACCTCAATCAGCAAATCCTTTCTAGTTATCAAACCAATCACACGGGAGGCACGGGGTACGACAAATATGTGTCTCAATCCTAGCTGGCGGAATAGATTGTAGACCTACAGTGAGTGATTTAGTATAGTCCAACAACTAACAAATACAACACAGGTCAAATCGACTAAAATATTCACAACTAGGTTTTGCTTGCCTATCAGCGTGTTGCAGTGGAGAAATTTTTTAATTCATTTAAGCTTAAATGGAAAAAACAGAGAAATGATCTAAATGTGACAAAAAAGGTGAACGGAAATATATGAGACTAAATTGTAAAAAGAGCAATTGGAAATGTAAAAATAAATTGCGAGTTTTAATTATTAGTCCATGCATATAATTTCTTTCCATTCACATCATCCATGCAAAAAGAAAAGAAAATGTAAAGTTATATGGGTGAGAAATTCCATCGGTCTATTAAGAAGAAAATAAAACTTTGAAACTAATTAGTGAATTAGACTCTTGAATAAATGGGGCAAAAAAAAATAGAAGAAAGAATAAAATGAGAGCAAGTGAGGAAGAGGATATAAAACAGAAGAAAAAAAACGTAGACTGGTAACTAGAATTATTCATGTTAAAATTATCAGTCTTACATATAATCCTTTTCATTTAAATCACCAACATTCAAAAAGAGGGAAAAAAAGACCAAACCATAAGATTTGAAACTTTAGAGGTCCATGTGCTAATGTTTAAACTGTATAAGGTAAATGACAGCAGGTAAAAATAAAAATAAAAAATCAACAAAACAAAAGCAAAAAATTAATGGAAGCTACGGTTCATGAACAGTACTTTTCTATAAATATACTGCAGTATATAATATAATGGGAAGGCAAGTTGTACCTTTGACAGAGACATATCTTCCGGCACAACATAAGGGGAAGGATTCAGAAATGGAGCAAGATCAATGTACATTTCTAAGTCATCCGAAATTAGATGAATATCATCTATTGAGAGACCTTTACTGGAAACAGGTTTCGCAAATTCACTGAAATTACGCCTGAAAAACAATTACAACGCCTAGAATGAAACAAATAGCATAATGCAATCACAATCAAATCTTCTCTAGCTTTTCTCTAAATACCTAACTGCTCGAGCCCCAATCATGGAATTAGAAGGTAAAGGACTATGCTGAAAATCAAGTTTGGACTGAAGAAGAACCAGCAAATGACTGCATGACAAACAAATCACAGAATGTTAAATATGGCACACTCCGAATAAAGTTGTTCTTTAAATCCAAGGATAAGATATGACATAAAATAAAGCCAAGCTTACCTACGAAGCACAAGCCCAATAACAACTGTTTCCCCAGTTCTGGTATGATCAATCACCTGCAGAACATGCACTCTTAGATATGGTTCCGGATATTTTGCCACGGAAGGGAAAAATATAAATGAAATGAAAGCTCACAGGATAGCCATTATGCCGGTTGCTTCGTAAGATTGAAACTACATCTGCAACTTTAGCAACACGAGGAAAGGAGACAACCTTCAATGGCAAAGAGAAACAGAAATAACTATGAAGGGGGTGCATATATTTTGAGTACATATACCCAGTAGGTGATGCAAAGAAGAGAATTAAATCTGCCAACAATGTACTTGAAAGGGGAAGCAAACAAACAAAGAAAGTAAGGCCAGAGTCATGTTTGCTTCAAGTATTCAGTTCATTTGCAAACCAAAGACATCAACTGGCTTAAGCAGGTTATTCCTCAACCCAAACCATCATTCGAAGTGTCCTTTTCTTTCCCGAAATTGCTCACATAAATTAATCATTATCATCACTACACCACGATGTAGATAGGCAAAGACTTCGGGGAAGTTGGGAGGGAAATGTTCACCTCTTGATTTCCACAGCCTTCTTTAGCAGTCATTGTCCGCATCTTATACTTAGGCCTTGAATCCAGCAAAGGAATACCCCTTAATCGTGCCTGTTCTTCATACAAGCCTTCATTAAATGCATCACCAACAGCCTGTTACAAATTAAACAACTCTTACTCTTTGTCGTGTATCAAATAACAATGTGTACCGATGTGCCATACTCACTTTTGAAATGAGAAGAACAAGCATGATAAGAGGTAATAGTTTCAAATTGTTTGTGATTTCCACCATGATGACGCAAAGAGACACAGTCATTCGCATGGAACCCCCAAGAAAAGAAGCAGCTCCAAGTAGCGCATACCTAAGAGCACACGGACAAACACTTCAGAAACGATTTGAAATAACAAGGGCTGAACATTTATCCGCAAGTAACCAGATTGATCTTTAAGCTTTCAAACAATAATGAACGATCTTTATTCTTAACACAGAATAGCTCTTAACAAAAATTCAAATTTTCCTACACCAAATCAAATACTCTGAAAGATCGTAGAAGTGTAGCATTTTTAACAAAGAGAGAAAAGGCCAATCTGTAAACAATAATGCATTATTGTAGAATATTCCTCATTTTCACATATTTTTCGATCAGAGCAAACACTATTTAAAATCTAATACTCCATGATACAGGCATAATAATAACTTGAATATTCCTTCTTCCAAAGGTAACAAAATCTGTAATAATGTTATTTTTAAATTGCAGTATGATGTATTCTGAAGGCCATCATCACCCAGTAGGTGCCTTTGTTGTAGGCTGAATATAATTGAGAGCTAAAATGTGAGCGAGGAAGATTCTTTAACATTTAGACTCAGGATGGACCAAAAGAAGTAATCCACTCACGTCCCTTCTTCAATGTTGAGCTTCTTGTAATTGTAAAACTTAATGACCAACATTCCCACAAGACGACCATATGTCGACCCTATCATTATACCAGGGACAAATTGACCAGCAGGAACAGCAGTCCCAAATGTCACAACTGCTAAGATGTAAAACATAACCTGTGAAAAACATATAATAAAAAATCAGGATACAACAATCACAGGAAGTCCACAAATGTATGCAGAGGTAAACGGACTCTCTTCCTTCAAGTCATTTTACTGTAAGTCGAGAGCTGAAGTTTAGACTCTAGTCGATGAAGAAAGCATCAGCGATATTTATGCAGGAATTAACCCAGAAGTAATTGTTTAATTGAATCTGCATAAAATGAGAGCCATAAATGATAAAAACACATGCAACAAAGCTCACTAAAAGCACAGATCAGAAGAGTTTATGCACATTCAGTTATATGTTTTCCAGGGTAATGCTAAAAGACTTTGTTTTGTACTATTCCATCAGGAGAAGAAAGCAAGCCTGTTGTTTCAAAGATCCAAAAACACAAAAAGACTTCTATTAGCCTTTTTCAAGTAAGCGGGGGTTCAAATAGTTATTCTACGTAGGCTAACAGAGTGAAAAAAACTACTCGTATAACTTTGACAAACAAACAAAAAGTAGAACTTCTTTACACACCATGTTATCAATAGTGGTAAGCGCCTAACCAGGTAACTTAAAGACCATACCAAAAACGTCAGTAAGGTCTGGGCACTGAACTCATGTATTGTTTTTGCACTGAACAAATTCCTGATAGCATCATCCTGGATAAGTACATAATGATACACTATCAATAACTATTATAAACAAATAACATGAAAGATAATTTTGTTGAGCTTAAGAATCAAATTGCACAGGTTTGAGCACCTGGGTGTTGAAGAATATGGTTGCAAGGTCATTGTATTCCTTTTCTCCACTGCAGTAAAACTGAATGATGATGAAACATGAGAGGAGAAACTATAATAAAAGCATTTCAATATTCAGAGGATAAAAATATAGCAGCAACGCATGAAACTTAATAAAAGGAAAGCTTTCCACAAATATGATAACATATGAGAATGTTAAACGAAGTTAATTTTCACATGAAAATACGGAGAAAGAAAACATCAAGAGGAAGGGAAAAACAGCACAAATAGATCGCTAAAGCTAGTCTATCCAAAAAAAAAACGATAGCTAAAAGCTAGAAACTTTACACCAAAGTAAGCCTGAGAACGGAATCTAAATACATTTCTCATAAAATAGAAAAGGGGTTGCTGATTTTAAGTTTAACAAACAATGATTTCCTGGTTAACACAAGAAAAGAAAAAAGTTCAAACCGAGATTGATATAAGAAATAGATCTCTACAAGATCATCAAATTCAAGTCCTAAGTAAAATATCCTAAGACGATCTTACATGGAAGTGTTAAATGCGACTCGCCTTACATTAACATAATTTCCATACGTTCCAGGTGCCTGTGGGCATTGTATTCCAGATTCAGGGTCCTGATCAGGACATGCACTGCATTTCCTTAGAAGTGGGAGCCCAAACGATATGACTGATGTCAACATGGAGATCAGGCACGCTTCATAAATCTGCAATATTTTTGTGGCATTGTGAACTAGGATTAAAATCTAATATCTGAAATATGAAAAACAGTCAAACAGTACAGAGCAGACATTGAGAGTTCCACTGCAATCAGAATTGTGCGCACACCTTCACATGCTTTCCTTTTCTGTGTAAATGATTTCTGCGCCACCGACTTACATAAAGTGTAAGCTGGTTAAATAAGGCACCTGAAAATAAAGACAACAAAAATATAAATAATTATACAAGAAACAGTAACTGTTTAAAAAAGGAACACTGAAGATCAGCAAACAGAAATACTACGAGCACAGTTGACATAAATTTACCTAATAGACCTCCAATTACTCCAATAACTGCCATTGGCAGTAGTTCTCCAATAGAGTAATCCTCTTGACCACTAGGAAAACCAATAAAAAGTATTAAAATAAAAGCAACAATAGAGTTCAGGCAGGAGCATGCATCAAAAGGCAGAGTGATTTAGATCTGTACTCTGATATGTCCCAAATGATAAAACCACCAGCTCCAAAATACCCACATCCGCCATTCTTGCACCACCCCATAGCAGTTCGGACCACAACAGCCACAATAGCAGAAGTGAAAAAAACGCGCCACATTAGTTGACTCTTCCACCTTTACCAGTATGTGGTCAAATTAGTCCAAACATTAAAGTTCGACATAGATACATATGGGAGAAATAATACTGATGCACATAGATACTATAGACATGATAAATAATAAAACATGCTAGAGCCTGGAACTGCATTGCCTTAAGAGAACATGTGAAATGGACAAATATACTTCAAAACAAATGGTTACTCTATACTATAGCAGAATAGTTCCACATACCATGATGTCACTTCTTCCAATGCAAACAGCACACCTCCAACTGGTGCTCTAAAAGCAGCGGCTACCCCAGCTGCACATCCACAGGTTACCTTTTCAAAACATATACTAGAAAGTATGAGAAAATACAGATTTAAGCCATCTCCTTATTAAAGACGCATGCATGGGAGTGTATCGTATGGAAAAAAAAAAATTTATTATCAATAGACTCCTAAAGATGGTTATACCACGAAGTTAACCCCTCAAGACAGAGATTTTTCCTAACACAAATTTGACAACAAAATGATGAATATTCTGAACATCTAGGAAAGCCATTCATCATACTGCACCTTAATCCCAAGTAAGTTGGGGTTGGTGGAATACGTTTATGGAGTCAATTAACTGACTAACCAACATAAATTCATCCAAAAAGCACGCTGACAAAGTTTTACACCCATGTCCTTTCGAACAAAAAATGAAATTCCAACATCATCATCATCAAAGGTTTTTTCCACTTGCATGGAAAATATAATGAGACAGCAATTCCCCTCACAACAATGATATTGTACAATTAACATCATTCCTTATCCTAGAGAAACATTATTTTAATACAGTTGGACAAAGTGATCTGATGTTAACAAACATTTGATAAAATCAGCACTAAAATTTTCCCCTACTTGGGAACCATGAAACCAAAAGCCATTGCACACTCACAAGATCACGTCGATCCCGGTCACTTTTAAAGAGTTGAGGCCATCTTGAATTTAAGTGATACTTGGTTGTTCCTCCCTGAAAAAATAATGCAAAAATCAGCTTGGTAGACAGAATTACTCAGAAGATTTGATATCAAATATACACAATTTTCAGGAGAGAAATCAGCAGACTAGCCCGCTCTAAATAATACAAGTGAAATTAGAGAAGACAAGCAGTTGTATCAAATAGAGGAAACTGGATAGCATTTTCACCGCTGGGAAAACCAACTATCACCTAAGAAAGAAAACTTGAACTTCAGACCAAGTGAAATGACAGAGAGCTTACTTGTCCAAGCAACGATGCAATACAAGCACCAATGTGGACAAGGGGACCTTCTTTGCCCAAAGCTAAACCACCACCGACAGAACCGATGCTTCCAAATATCTGTAATAACAAAAGACAAATTCACTAAAATAGCTCTATGATGGAAACCAGGAAAAGGAGTTAGAAACGATCAAACACCTTTCCAATCAATGTTCTGAAAAGAAGGATCCCATGTATATCGATCCCTAGAAAAATTGACGGAAATGTTATCTCAGAAAGCCTCGAACAGCAATTGGCCATCAGTGAGCAACACTAACATGATGAGCAAATTAGGTTACCATTCAAGTAGCCTTTGATCTCAGGTATACCAGATCCTGCAGCAGCTGGTGCAAAATGTGTAATAATATATACAGAAGAGAATACCAAAGCCAAGTTGATCAAGAGGTAAACCACAAAACCAGCCAGATAAGATTTCTGGACAATATTAAAAACCAGGGAAAATTTCCAGCCAGCAAAGTTCTCCACAGAAATGTTGATGAAGACTGCAGCAAGCCCAGTACCTGAAATCCAACAGAAGAGAAAGTTTGCTAAACATACGAAACTTTTAGAATAACTTCGGCGGCAAGTCAAGTTCAGCATTTCCGAGTACCTAAGAGCATGCAAAGTCATCTAACGTACCTAAGAGCATGCAACCCATGATTGTACTCAAGAGCACAAAAAGAAAAGATGGACAAGATGATGGGCTAATGACACGCTAATAAGAAGGAATACTTAAACAGTGTCATCTCAGCTCATTCCAGGCTCCAAATGATTTGAACTAAGAAAATATACCATTTCCTCAACAACTGAAATGAACTCACCGATGCCAATGAGCAAGGCAAAGAACCATTTAACAGCTACATAGTATCCTACAAACAGCTTTCCTCTTTGTGCCTACAGATTACAGAAATCCGAATTCAACATAAAAGCAGCTACTATAATAGAAAATCGAGAACGGAAATTGTTCAAAAGTAAGTATCCAATAATGAAAAAAAAAATTGTAAACCTGCTCTTCTCGATAGGCATAATTCTCAATAACCTCGTAGTCAAGGCTCTCAACACTATTTCCATTATTTGCATTTGAGAAGCCAAGACCGTCCAGCTCACCATCCTCTGAGTTGGGCAACCGAGACCAGACCAGTTTCGCGGTCTCCAATCCATTCTGCAACTGATCTGATAACATGATCGACCGATAGAAAATCGATCAATCAACAGACTCTTGGACCTAATTTCCAGCTCTAGGATCCGCACAAAATCCGAGCCGATGACAGGAAGAGGCGAAAGCAGATCAGTAATTAATCATCGAATTAACAGAAGCGTGAGATAGATTAACAAATCAAAGTCTAGGGATGACAACGGTTCGGATTAACCGCGGATACCTCATACCCGTACCGCCAACCGCAGATATTTTACTATTCACGGTTAGTGGATATCCGCCAATGCGGTTAGAATTTGGCACCCATACCTAGATATACGCGGACGTCAACCGCGGTTAATCCACGGACTACCTAAAAACTGGTAAGCACCTAACCATTAAAAAAGGAAACCTGTCCAATATAATGATGATGATAAAATAAGCTACCTCAAATAAATAATAGAGTTGCACTTCGTTAAAATGCAATAAAATGGATTCTCCAATGGCTAATATGTAAGCATCAAGAGCACACTGACTACTTCAAACTTTTCTGGTTCATCCAACAAGAGATTTCCATTATATGATTGTCGATCCCTTCACCTACAAATTACAAAACATAAACAATTATGAACAAGTTAAAAGACAGCAATGTAATCCACCATCAAGGGAGAAAGAGAAGGTCCAAACTGCCAGACTTGAAATATGAAACAGCCCTATCAAAAACTTGAAAAATAGTACTCCTTAAAACAAATTGATGAGGATTAACATGTACTGTGAATACCATAAAAACAAAAAATAAATGAAACATCTTCCATAAAACCCCGAAATGATATTAACCCAATTTCCCAAGTTTTAGATTAACCTTCTAATGTTTTTTGATGACAGTAAACAAAATGAAACAACAATAAATGGTTACTTTTTATTTTCAAGTCAGTAGGTCGTGTGTTATTGCTGTTTTAGGCTTTTAGCAACAAACTAGTACAGTACTAGATGCTAAATGGTAACCATGTTTTTCTCATTTCGTCTTTTTGTTAGCATTTTAACAATTGTTGGACTGTTCGCATTTACATATGTAAATCAAAATGAAACAACAATGAATGGTCTTATTTGGGGCATAATTGTTGGACTGTTCGCATTTACATATGTAATAAAAGATCAATAAAGCCAATTGTTTAAATGAAAAATCAAAATTTAACCAGCTCACGAAACATCCACGGAGCAGAAAATTTCAGGAACAAGTGAAAAACCAATTCATCAGCCACAAGTACAATTTCTTAGAAATTAGCAATTAACTTACGGGAGTGCGTCACGGCGAGGATTTTTGCCGGTAAGGATGAGAAGATGAGAAGACGGCGAGTCAGGTCGGCACTCTGAAACCACGAAGATCTGGGCGGCCGAGACTTCCTCAGTTCCTCCTCGTGAAACCAACAAGACGGTACGACCACGACGCTTGAACACTGGACTTGCGAAGACGACGGCGAGATTCGAGAAGTTGAACATGAACTGTTGAACACGAGCTGCTGCTACTTGCTAGCCACCACTTGAACACGAAGGGAAAGTAGGTTGGGTTTCGACAGAATCGGCGGAGAGAGGGGGAGTTCTGGCGAGACGATCTCTGGGCTTGATCCGAGATGAAGCGACTAAGACTTTCCGGTGGAGAAAGCAAAATTGTGCAATGAGGCTGAAAGGCCAATGGAGATTTTTTTGGTTTTATTTTTAATTTAATTTTGTGTTTTTCTTTTGGGTAAGGCCTAAATGCACTATTAGTCCTTGTACTTTTACAACTTGTACGAGTTAGTCCCTAAATTTAAACTCGTTATGAATCAATCCCTTAACTATTCAAAATAGAGTGAGTTAGTCCCTTGGTTGGTAGAAATAATTATAGTTATAACTCAAACTTCCACATTTGTAGCAAGAATACCCTATATTTTACAAACTTTATCTACTAGCCTAATTGTGAATTTATAAGGTTTAATAAACTCTAAAGCAAGTAAATAAA
>JBBYHH010483113.1:0-11223 GCA_038382905.1 Daphne laureola
ATGGGTGGTCTTACACTTAGGAAGGTAACTTGTGTATGAAGTTACGTTGAATTTGGGCAAGAAATGACCATTTTAGAAAGTTGGGGCTGAATTGTTAACTATGGAAAAGTCAATGGTCAATGCTGTATTTTGCACAAGTAATGATGAAATGGAATGTTTTTAAAGGTAAAGGGTAGGATAGGAAAGAATTGTTAGATTCTAACACTTTTTCAAAAAGTGGTCGGAAATCGAGAAATTTCCCAAGTGTCGGAAAGTCTAAAAATGAAATGATAGAAATTGATTCCCCATTTACTGTATGGTTGTTTAGAGCTGACGAGGATCACTTGAACAACAAGGAATAGTCTACTGGAGGGATTTACGCAAAAAGTACAAGTGGGTTGGACTGCATGGACAACTTCCTACGATTGCTATTCACAGGTAAAGGCTCAACCTTCTTGAATGTGCATAACTGGGACGATTGATACCATTTGGGTTGGTTAAAGTTAGCCTCAGGCCAAGGGTGGGGCTCGGTGACTCCTGAGACTAACTACATGATAGGATTAGAGGTGTGTAGGTTTCTCATATGCGGGACTTGCAGCACCCTTGATGATGTACTGCGATCACCTAGTGATCGATACGGTTTACCAGGTTTCGTGGTCACGATCCACGTGATCACTACTGGGAACCTGATGACGATGTTTACTGTACTGATGATGGTTACGGGGACGTACGCCCTGCACTAGTACTATGCGCCTTTACTGTTATATATTGTTACTGTGAAACTCCGATTGGTTTAAAGACTACCATCGAAGGCCATCGTGACTCTTACTGAACTGTGCATTGCATATCACTCATCCATGATTTTATATAGACTGCATGAACTGTAGTATACTACATATTGTCCATGCTAACATTGTCTTTGTAGATATTGATCGATAGACATTTTTTCCTACCTCAGTCCTTACTGAGTTCTCTCAGAAACTCACTCCACTTACATTTATATCTTTTCAGGAGCTTCAGGTTCTGGGGCCGCGGAATAGATTTCGCAGGTCATTTACTGTGATTTTGTATAATGACACAATGTTGCTCCTTATACGATTATGATTACTAATAATAGGATTGGGATGGGGTGATCTCGATAGAGAAATAGATATGTTACGGATATAATTATGAAATGGAAAAAAATATATAAGGATAATGTTATAAATAGTTCTTTCTGGAATTTACTGAGTGAGCACTATGCAAGATGACTAACGGTTAACTTTTATTTATGTGTGTAGTTTGCAGCAGCAGCAGTAGCAGGATCAGGTGTTGTTTGTCGGGTAGCATATACCCGACTACCTGATCATTATAGGTGCTTTATGTTTATAAAGTTGGCTCTGTAGATGTAGATTACATGGTACATATAGCATAGATAATCATGTTTTGAATATGTATACAGAATTGATGAATGGTGAGTTTTTTTGATGTATACGTATATGATGTATGATTGTTGAATTCTGATGTATGTGCATGATTACTTATCGGGGAATGATTGCCTGAGGCAGCTTCCTTTCTGGTACACCTGATCTGAGTGGAGCTCAGTATATTATGTTGTGATTTCCTATGCAGGAGTTGTACGTGGCTGTTACCCTATGTTGGTTATTGAAATAGCAGGGTTATGAATGATGTTTAAATGCAAAAAATTTGAAAGTACAAGATTTTGTTAATGTTGTTAAGTGTAGGATTTTGTACAACCGTTATGTTGTTTTTCGTAGCATGTTCATGATAAGGTAATGTGATCCAGGGACCGGGTTGTGGATCCAGCCCACTGTATATTACTGCTTGTTTATAGGTAAAGTGACTGTCACCGCCACCCTCTGGCCCCGCGTCCGCTTCCGCCGGGTCGTGCATGGAGGGGGTGGTGACATGAGGGGTTTAAATACCCTAGCAAAACAAAAGGAGGTTAAGAAAATAATTATAAGGAACAAGTTAAGTTTGTGTGCATTATTGGAGACTAGAGTCAAATATTCAAAGTTCATGACAACTTTCAAAAGTACAATGGGCAATTGGAAGTTCCTCAATAACTACTGTTTGGCCCAAAATGGTTGAATTTGGGTTGGTTGGGATCCTCTGGTCTTGCAAGTCCAAATTATTCAGGTGGATGAGCAGTTTGTTCACTTGGTCCTCAAGCATGTCATAGAATAGTGGAGCATCTGTTTATGAGTAGTGTATGCATCGAATCATGCTAGTCAGAGAGCCCAAGCTTAGAGCAGTATTGAGGGGTTTGGCCAGATTGTCTCTCTACCATGGTTATTACTAGGAGACTTTAATGAACTCTTAAATAGTTCTGAAAAGTTATATGTAGGGGGCATCCCTCCACTGTACAATGCAGGCCTGTCAGATTGTTGCAATACTCTTGGTTTGATGGATCTCTATAGCACAGGCTCCTTCTTCACTTGGTGTAATCAACAGGACCAGAGCATCTGAGTCTACTGCAAATTGGACAGAGGCATGACTAATTTGGAGTGGTTTGAGTTGTTTCCACAAGCTAGAGCAGAATTCAAGGAGAATATCTACTTTGATCATGTACTGGTATTTTTATCATTCCAGCAAAGCGTAATCATAAGGAAAAGCCCCTTCCATTTTTTGAATATGTGGTTATCTCATCCTTCTTTCTCTATTCTTGTGACTCAGTCATGGTTAGCCCTCTTTGACTCAGTAAATCCTCCAAAGAAGCTCTTTCTGAAATTGAAAAGGCTCAAGATTGTGTTGAGACAGATTAATGCAGACCATTTCAACAACATATCAGCAAGAGTCACCAAGGCTGAGGAGATACTTGATTTCAGGTCAGAGGAAATTAGATATGACCCTCTTAACTCTCTATTAATCTCAAATATGATGGCAGCTAAGAATAACCTGATGGAGGTTAAAAAATTGTAGGGGAGTTTTTATTTACAGAAGTCAGCCTGTGAATGGGCCCAAATGGGGGATGACAACACAACATTCTTCCATGCTAGAGTCTGTGAGCAGCAAGTAAGAAGAATGATCACCTGCCTATTCCCATTAAATACCCCATTAAGGGTGGCCAGTGTGAATATTACAGTCTTTGGCCCCCTGATAGATAAGGATCAAAAGCATCAACTAGAGTTTCCAGTAATGAAGGAAGAGGTGCACCATGCTTTGTTCTCAATGAATCCCAAAAAGTCTCCTAGTCAAGATGGGTACACGGCTGCCTTCTTCCAAAAGCAATAGGGTTTGGTGGGAGAGGACGTCTGGAAGGTTATTAATTATTGCTTTTACAGTGGAGTCATACCCATAGCATTAGGCTCTACCAAAATTCATTTGATCCCCAAGAGTTTTCAACCTTCTGCCCCAGCAGAGTTCAGGCCTATTTCCTGCTGCACTGTGATCTACAAAGTCATAGCCAAGGTCTTAGAAAATAGATTGAAAGTAATTTTTCCTTGACTCATCAGCCCTGCCCAAGCAGGCTTTGTGCAAGGTAGGCAGATAGTTGATAATGTATGTCTAGCTCAGGAGGTTCTTAGAGGGTATGGAAGGAAGGGCATGTCCCCCAAAATGGCCCTAAAAATAGACATCAAGAAGGCATTTGACTCTCTCTCTTGGTCCTTCTTACAGAGTTTCATGCTACAGTTAGGGCTCCTATCGAGGTTAGTAAGTTGGATTATGATGTGTGTTTCTTCCCCCTGGTACATCTTGAATATGAATGGGACCCTCCAGGATTTTTTCAAAGGTACAAAAGGGGTGAGACAGGGTGACCCCCTCTCCTCCTACCTCTTTGTTATTGGAATGGAATATTTTTCAAGACTTTTGAAGAGAATGTTTGCAGAATAGGAAATCAAGTATCATCCTAGATGCAAAAAGATAAAACTATCTCATTTACTTTTTGCTGATGATTTAGTACTCTTTACTGCTACTACAATGGGCTCTTCTAAGGACATCAGGAAGGCTTTGGATCACTTCTCTGACACTACTAGGTTGTTTATTAATGATCAGAAAAGTAGTCTATTCTTCTCTGGTGTGACTAAAAGTACTATTATGGAGATTCTTAATATGTTGAATATGAGGAGATGGGAACTCCCTGTGAAGTATCTTGGTGTCCCACTAAGTGGCTCTAGGCTAACCAAGGAGCAATATCAACCACTGGTTGATAGAATTCTATAGTTCCTCAAGAGATGGTCCTGCAAGTATCTATCCTATGCAGGGAGATTGCAGTTAATTAGAGCAGTAGCATTTAATGTGCAAAATTATTGGTCAGGTATTTTTCCCATCCCTAAGGCGGTACTAACCTACATTGAGCAGAGATTCAGAGCCTTTATGTGGGGTAGAGCAACTGACTCAAGAAAGGCACTTGTTGCATGGAAGAGAGTTTGTGTACCAAAGGTCCAAGGTGGTCTGGGGCTATATGGTTTGGTGGCTTGGAATCTGGTTTTTCAGGCCAACAAAATTTGGAGGTTAGCAGTGGATAAAGTCAGTCTATGGATGAAGTTGTTGCATGAATATTATGTAAAAGGGCAAGACTTTTGGATCATGACAAAACCCCCAAACTCCTCTGCTGCTACTGCTGCTTTATTCAACAGCCGACCAGTGTTGTAGAAGACTTTTAGGTTAAGGAAGGTGGAGCAGTAACCTTCCTTCTCTATGAAGAAGATGTACTTAGAGGTAGTGGAAAACTTTGACAACATCTACTGGAGGAAGTTGGCTTAGGGGCCGCTCCATGTTCCCAAAACTTCTCTAATATTCTGGTTATGTGCTATGGGAGCTTTGAATACCTCAGACAAGGTGGAAATTTGGAATGAGGCCATAAATGTGAATTGCATTTTGTGTGACAGTGGTCTAGAAGATCATGAGCACCTGTTCTTCCATTGTGGCTTTGCAGCTAAGGTTTTAATGGAGGGATTGAAGATTGTAAATCTTGAGCACCCTCATCTCCCTTGGGAACAATTATGCAGATGGATGCTACGTGTAGCTCGAGGTAAATTCCTTAAGGCCTGCCTGAGGAGAAGTATGCTGGCTGCATTGGTGTATGGAGTATGGAAGGAGAGAAATTACCATAGATTCCAAAGGAAAGTCCGTAGTACTCAGCAGGTCAGAGACTTTGTGGTGAATCTAGTTCATATGAGGAATAAAATTCTATTGGTAGAGTTTTTTGGTAATTGGAATAGTTAGACTTTCATATGAGCGCTTGATTATGTTGTGAAGCACAAGTGCGAAAATGCTTTTACTTGCCTTTTAGTCCAGGCTTTGTTGTTCCATGTGAGGCCTCTGGACTCTATGATGTAAGTGTCATTTGGAATTTTTCAATCAATGAAATTACGGGGTACCATCCCCTTTCCAAAAAAAAAAAAAAGAAAAAGAAAAAGTAAGGATCCATGACACCTTTTTGCACAGCCCTCACAAGACCCCTTCAAACAACAAATAACGCCCTCCTCCTAATTGACATATGCCAAAACAATGAGGATATAATTTGAAATTTTATTATGAGGAATTTCCTCATATCAACCAATTAACAGTCAAATTAACGGTAAAATAGATGGCAGGACCAAAACAGGATAAAAAATTAAAGCTTTGGATTAAAATAGGAATAATTCTTAAATGATGACCAAATAGGACACGTTTTCAAGCTAAGGGCTAAAAATGGACTTTACCCATTTGAAATATAACATTTTCTTATCTTAAATTTCAGCATGAGATCGACCTTGAGGAGCAGCATCATAAGGATATGGATGAGATCTATGACCTCATATGTCAGGTTGCGATGCTCGAGGAGGAGCGTGGCCATGACTATGCTAGTCTCGAGACCTGGATGTAAGCTTGGAAGCTGAGGTGATGCGTTCCTTCGAGGTGGCCGTCAGCAACATCTAGACGGCGATGCATACGGGTGATACATCCAACTTGTTGACATGTCGGTGCACTTGGTTGTTGGATCGTCATCTAGGCTCTCCTCGTCAGCCCACGCCACATCACGAGCATTCCCTGGTGTAGTTGTGGCTCGACCTCAACTTCAGTATGACCTTCACGCATCCCCATGGAAATTATCAGCCGAAGCTACCGCACCCAATCCCCGCAACCCCAACAGCCCACTCAGGGTTTCTTTGACGGGTTAATGGGTTTCGGGGATGATTTTATTAGTTATTTGAACAATAATCCAAACAATAATGAAAACAATGACATTTGTAGGAGTTTTTGTATAAACTATTAGTATTGGGGTGTAAATTAACAATTTACTGTATATATTTGAATTCTGCATTTAAACATTTAATTGTACTAATTACAATTAATATTTAAATTATTAGTTTAATTATTAGTTTTCAATCTTAACTTAAAAAAATGGTTTACTATGGCCCTTTGTGCAGCTAGTGTCACAGTAGAGATTGTCAGGTCTACCAGCCCCGTTGACAGTGTTACTACGACCCTAGCCTCAGTAAGACTGTAGTAACTACTGCGATCGCTAACGTAGTAAGGTAAAAAACTACAACCTTATTTATTGTGTCGTCTACCACGGCCTCTCGCATAGTAATTACTGCGGGTTAGGCCGTAGTAATGGTTACTTTCTCTACATAGTGCACAGAGAGAAATGACACTAGCACGAGAAGAAATGGCAAGAGGAGAAAGGGACGTGTGAGAGAGATGATGTAGACCAGATAAAGAGAGAAAGAAAAATTAAAGGGAAATTATCATTAACTCCTTTGATGTTTGATATAATCTTCACTTTTTCCCCTATATTTTTTAAATCCTCTCTTTTCCCCCATGAAGTTTGCTGAAATATACAAAATTCCCCTTATAGTCAAACATTTGTTTATAAACCTGTTAGTTTTTTAATTTAATTGCAAAATTAAACCCCGTAGTTTTTATACCCTAACAATTATACCCTAGCCTTTCCGCCATATATTTTTACCATCTTCCTCTCTTTCCCTCTCTCTCCACTGATCCCCAACCAACAGATCTTATGTGGTCGATACAGAGTAATCCGATGAAGACACCGAAACAAAAAAATCTTGTTACCAGCAGCTTGCTCCAGCCCCTACCTCTCATTGTCGGTGTTTCGTGCCGTGGACGAGTGTATGTGTTGTGCACTGCTAATCTTAAGCATAAGCAGCAGCAAGGAATGTCAACCTATATGAAGCGTGAAGGCGGCGGAAGTTGCACGTAATGAAATTTCAAAGGGTCTGGCATCTCTCATCCCCAGGATGCAAGCACCATCGCCGGTCTTCTTTTTGTTTTCTAATAAAGTCGTTGTCAGTATTCTATGGAAACTAGTTTTGGATTAGATGCCTCTTTGCTGCGTAATCTGCAATTTTCTTTGTTTGCCCTTTTCAAACTACTATAAAAGCTATTGTAGTTTGTTCTCCAAAAAAATTCTGAACAAGTTGTATGGCTGAAAAAGCCAGAAAACTTTGATTGAAAAAAATATATTAGTATTAATAATGTATGCAAGCAAAATCCTCATGAAAGAACAAATTACAAGAGACAACAGATGGAGGTAATCTTATACTCCCTCCGTCAGCAAAAAATTATATCGTTTGACTTTGTTGTTTTAATGTTTAATGTTTTAGTCAATTTTTAATAAAGATAAACGGTGTAAAAAAATTAAGAAAAAATATATTTAGAAAATTTGGATATCAAATTATGGTCCCAAATAAATTTTCTAATTTTCAATATCTAAAAATACTTGAAAATAAATCATAGATGAAATACGATGAAACTGTTAAAATAAATAATTAAATAAATCAGAGATTAAATACAGTGAATTATGCTTCATTAATTAATGAATTGATAGATGGCTCAGATAGAAGTCAAAGTGTTCAGCGAGCACAACCGTCACTTGCAATGGAGATTGGAGAGGGCTGTCTGTTTAGGGTGGGTGGGAGGAAGGAGAGGGAAAGAGAACGAGGGATATAATTATCAAGGTACAAACATTAGGGGGTTTGATTTTATAATCAGACTTAAAAGCTAGTAGATTTATAAACGGACGTTTGACTTTAGGGGATTTTTTGTATATTTCAGCAAATCTCATGAGAAAAAAAAAGAGGATTTCAAAAATGTAGGGGAGAAAATGAAGATTATGTCAAACTTTAGGAAGGTAAATGATAATTTCAAAAATGACTTGTATGTACATTTACTAAAAGTTAAATAACCATAATTTCATTCAATATGTGTAATTTTCGGTTGAACTAAAAATAAAAAAGGTTTGGGCTAGAATGTGTCGGCCCATTAAGTGTGCCTCTTTGTGCCATTTTAATTTTATTTACCGAGTTGTCATTCTTCCCCTTCTTTCCAATGGCTCGTGTTTTATCACGTTTTCCCTCTGTTTCTTTTTCTTCTTTCTTTGTTGAGAAACGACTCAATCTTTCAACTGAGTTTCATTTTTGACGTCTTTTTCTTTCTAGATTTCGTTCTTCATTCGAGATTCATTTCCAGATCTGTCATTCTCTCTCTATGGCATCGGGATTGGATTTCGGTTTGAATGTTGAACATGTTTCTTCTGGTTTTTATCTTTCTTTCTGGTTTTCATTGTTTTTATGTATTGAGTTTCATTTCATGAAGGTTGATCAGTTGATGTTGTTGTTGTTGATCGTTCTCTGAGTTTGGCGATTCCCGAGCCTCTTTCAATGGTATCGGTAGCTATGAACTTGGATTTGAATTCTGAACCTCGACATTCTAATCATCATCTGAGCTTCATGATTCCTCATTCTGATCTTCGTGATTCTGCAAGTTTTGATGAGGAAGCTTTGTTGGATCCTTATAGGTTGCGGTCTTTGGTTCAAGTTATTGGTTCTACTGATCTTCAGTCTCTTGCTGCTGATCTTCAGTCAACCTCAAGTGACAGATCTTCAGGTTTGTTTCTGTTTATGAGTTTCACATTGTGTGATTCCATGAATACATCATTATCAATGTGAAGCGCATCATAGTGCTTGACAAGCAGATCATCCTATCTAAGAAGCACATCATTATGTAGTTTTTGATTGTGTAATCTTCCTGTCATTATGCAATAGAAAACTTAATTTGGACACTTTAGGCACATCATATCATCTGTTTAGCGCATCCTGTGGCTTTTACAGAGCATCATCCTGTGCTAAGGGCACATCATTCTATTGTTTCATTTTGTGCATGTTCCTATCATCATAAAGTCTAGTGTATGCATCATATTGTTTGTGTAGGGCATCATAGTTTCTTGAAGGTCCATCAATATTTTTTTTCATTCTTGAAGTTTTTTGCCATTATGAAAGACAATTTAATCTAGACACCTGAGGTACATCATAAGGTTCTGGATGCGCATCATATTTCTATACCAGCTCATCACACGGTGTTCAACGCACATCATATAAATGTTGTCCCCTGTGCAAGTTTATGCCTTCATAAAATATAATTTATGTATCATATTGTTTGTGTAGGGCATCATATTGTGTTGAAGACACATTAATATATTCTTTTAATTCTGTGATTTTTTTTCCATCATGAAATAGACAACTTAGTTTGGATACTTGTAGCTCATCATACTGTTTGTTCAGAGCATCATATCGTTCTTGCGGTGCATCATATTTTCCTGAGGGAGCATCATATGTGTATCTTTCTTTTTAGGAACTAATGATGTATGTGGTCCATCTTCATCTAGCAATGGATATGATACCGAGGACATCTCCGGGAAGGAGTTCAAAACTGATGATAATGCATTTAAGTTCTATAAGGATTTTGGGAAATCTCTTGGTTTTAGTGTTAGAAAGTATAGGAGTAGGTCTTCATCATCTGGGCCGATTAGTATTAGATATTTTGTCTACAATCGGGAAAGTCAGTCTAAAGGGATTCCTGGTGACATGGATAAATATAGAGCAAGCTTTAGATGTGGGTGTAATGCTTTAGATATTCGCTAGCCTAGGGCTACGATTCGGACCCTTAGGCTCACAACCGCGGCCTAGGGCTCTCAAATCACGGCCCTGGGCTCGCGAATCATGGCCTAGGGCTGCGATTTGCGGCCCCTATTATCCATTTTCGGCGTTTCCGGCGTGGTTGATGGTGTTTCGGCGGCGGCGGTCCGGCGGTGGTCCGGTGACAGAAGGTTAGGATGGTAGATTTGGTTGTGGTGGGAGATATGGTAAAAAAGTTAGGGTGTAATTGTTTGGTTTAAAAAACTAGGCATGTAATTGTTGCAATTAAATCGAAAAATCTAACAGAACGTTTAATAGACATTGACTTCAGGGGGGGAAATGTATATTTCTTCATACCTCAAGGGGTTTTTTGTAGGATTTTGAAAATGTTGGGGGGAAACTGAAGATTATGCTAAATCTCAGTGGGGTTTTTGATAATTACCCTATAATATTTGTATCGTTGTTATTTTCAGTTGGATGCATTATTTGGTATATGAGGCACATCATAATGTCTTTACAACACATCGCATGGAACTCAGAGGGGATCAGAATGAATATTGTTTACTGTTTCTTTTTACTATTTGGAAAACATCATAATCTACAATGGGATCATCATATAGTGGCTGCGGCACATCATATAGCAGTCTGGACGCATCATATATACATCTTATGTACTGTTTTTTTTTTTTTTTGTGTTTAACCTGGTTTATTCATTGTTTCTTCTAAGCATTTTATCTACCTAGAGGAGTGAGAGTACTAACCACATGCTAGGTGGTATTTGTGATAACACATCTTTTTTGATTGATATGGTTCGGTCATTGTCTAAGAGGATTAATGAGTCGAGAGATAAGTCCAACCAAGAGGATTACCGGAACCATGGTAAAACTCTCAGGAGGTTTCAGAAACTTGATATTCTTTCTTCTGTTGTTAAGATATACAGCTTGCTATCATTTGATCGGTTTGAGAAAGAGGTGGAGGATGGCCTTTGGCTTTCTTATGAGTTTATTTTGGTTGATGGTGATGTGAGCGAGTATAAAGTGGTTTATTCAGATTGGGATCCGTGTGAATGCACTGTGCATTTTGTGAAGATTGACCCAGTTACTGTTAGTTGTTCTTGCAAATATTTTGAGCAAGTTGGTTTTCTATGTCGACATGCTTTGCAGATTCTGAATGTCAATAATGTGAGTAAGTTGCCTGAGCATTACATTCTTGCGAGGTGGCGTAAGGATGCTAAGACATGTGTTGTTGTATCTAATGCTTCTGATAGTGAGCCCAGATATAGACTTCATTCGATGGCATGACGGTATAATTTCATGAAAGAGATGTATGGTGTCGCGCTTTCCAGTCAAGGAAGTGATGAGATGAAGAAGGTTTGTGA
>JBBYHH010483334.1:0-11223 GCA_038382905.1 Daphne laureola
CGTGTTCCAAGATGACAATTTTTCGAGAACGGAGGGAGTAAACTTTCCTTGCAGGTGGAAAAATTTATAATGATGACAATTTTGGAATTTAAAAAGTCATTGCTACTTCGTAAAAAGGTTGTGACAGGAGTCACATGATAGGCATCAAACATAAATATTTGTCACTATGCTTCTTGTATGAACTTATTGTGTTAAATAAATTTAGACAATTACCAATTGGCAGTAGAAACTTCACATCATCAATCCCAACTAGTTGGGACTAAGATGCAGTAATACAATGATGAACTATGTGAAAAAACAAAACTTGGGTACTTGGCAACCAGATTTTGAAGCAATGACTTTAATTTCCTCCTACTTAAGATTCCGTTCATATGGGTCAGGATCCTACAGCGATAAAAAGAATCCACATAGAAATATACCCATCTCACAAGTAGTGATTAAGATGCAAAATACAAAAAAGAGTTTGGTAGCGTACCTGTATTCCTCAAGGGGAACCAAAGGGTCTGGTCTAATAGCTTCTAGTTCCATCTTGAATGCTTTGGAAGAGGACTCTCTAGGATGACCCTTCGAGCTGTAGTATCCTAGAATCTTCAGATATGCAAGGATAGATGAGTTAAGAGTTTTGCTCCTTAATTAAGAGCGCAAAGGTGACAGTTTTATAAATGAATTTAGAGTTTACCAATTTCCAAGGAGCATCTCTACCCCTGTCATACAGATGAAAGTCCTCGACTGAAAGAGAAAGTTTAGACACAGATCTTCCATCTGAGGGGAAAGTATCATACTGCAAGTCTATGTTGGATAGGTCGAGCTCTAAACATAAAGAGGTATCCCTAGAATTTAGATTCATGGACTGCTCAACTTCGCTTTGCGAGTCCCTCCAATCAGAGCCCTCAAACATTCTCCATCGAACGTTAATGTTCCTAAGAACAACACGACCTGTGGCATTCATGGAATCAGCAGATGTCCTGTGATCCCCAGATTGTGAACCTTCTAAATTTTCTTCAGAAGCACTTACTTCTAAAACGTGGTTCTCCAAAATTTGGAAAGAAGCATCCCTGTACCAACCATTGTCTCCTCTGTCAAGGTTTCCATCCACACTAGGCATTGATCTGCACCTCTGGATTTCAGACGGCAGTTTACTTTCTTTAGATAGTTCTGAAAGAGGGCGTAAATCCGATAAACAGTAGCTCTCTATGATTTCAGGCATGTAACCGATTTGCTCAAAAGAGGATCCACTGTTTTCTAGGTGCATCCCATTCAGATCAGAGATCTCTGCAGTCTCATAGCATATACTAGATGCCTCTTCATTAACATTTACACCAAGAGGAAATGCATTCTCACATATCTCATCCATCAGGCCCAATACCCCACTTGCATCTGCAGTATCAGAAGACAAGGGTGAACTACAAGATCTGAAGATGCACATATCTGCACCAGCTGCATAAGTACGACAATGTAATGGAACAGGATCAGGAAGGAGAACTTTACTTTTAAGTAAATTACTTTCTTTCTGTGCCCATTGAGTGTCTTTCCAGCGGGTCTGTAAGTGCACAATTGTCTCTTCCACATCAGGAGCGAATAACTTTTGAAGTTGAGCTGCAAGGCAAATCAGAGCAGCAGTGCTGTCATGACAAGTTTCCACGTAAATTTGAGAATTCGCACATTCCAATTCCCAAAGAAGGCCATTACTACAGTTTAATTTCAAAGTTGCCTCAATAAGTGCTTCCCTAGCAACTTTGACATAACCGAACTCTCGGAGATTTCGTACACTGTAGGAACCCTGCAGCTTCTTATAGTTTGATGAAGCACAGAGAAGAAGACCCACATCTTGTGCTCTTATTCTATATTCATTGTCCACAGAACTGGATGTAGTTAAAAGGCATAAGCTAGACGCAGCTAAGAGGCAAGCTACAGATGACTTGTCAACCTCTTTAGACTGTGATGAACCCAGAACATTAGCTGCACAAAATAATTGGTTGAAGTACGGCTCATAACTCAAAGCGACATCAACCAAATTAAGAGCAAGAGATGAGCCACCGAGATCATCCTTAACAGACTTTTCAGAAGGTAGAATGAAGAAGGAGGATATTACATCCACCCAATCCAAACGGCCACCAACGGCAGCAACAGTGACACATCTAATAGATATATTAGTGAAACCATGTGAGATCTCAGGCTGCCATAGGTGGACAATGTCCGTACCTGCTGACCCCAAAGATAATACATTTGAACTTCCTCCGTCACCACGCTTCATCACAGAATTGCTGCAGGAAATCAGAAGAAACTCATGTTCTGGCTCTGTGCTGACTGAACCCCAGAGAGTACCTTCAGAATGTGCTACCCAAAGAAAGCTATTTCCTTTAATAGCCCCTATATTTGACACTGATAGCAAATTGAATTTCTGTAAGTTCAATCTGATATGGCTCCAGAACCCTGGAAGTTCACTCTGCAGAGACGCCTTCACATTTTCCACCATATCTGGTCTCAGTGAAATTTCTACGGAATCACACTCCAAAAGCACTGACGTCTGTGACACAGAACAATCCCCAGAACCACCGCTTGCGTCAAAGGAAACAGACTGTAACCAAGCACTGAACTGATTTAAAAGGGAAAGCAGGTGTTTATACCGATAAGTGTCTAGGACAACTGCAACGTTGAACATGTTAACATGCATGAAGAATGAAGAGCTCAATACAATCTCCTGATGAGCATGGGTGTTTATTTCTCGATTTTTCACAGTAGTCACGCTGGCAAAATTACAGCTCTTCCCCATGGTTTTCGATCTGCTTCTGCCATCCTCTGATGTAGCTACAGATTTGGCCCTCTCCACAATCCAAGGACCAGTAACAGCACCATCCTGCCAAAGCATACTGATGACAGAAGTAGACTCTGTCCTGTTGCAAGCAGACAAGAGGTTGCGACATTGGAATTTGCCCCCATTTTTACAAGAAACCTTTACTCTCATGTCATCTTCACACGCAGACTCAAGCAAGTAAATTGCAAGATTACCAAAACCCAGATGCAACGAACATAATGCCATCGAAGAGAACCATTTCTGTGAATTTTCAGCTGAGAGACGACTGGTTTCTCGACTATCTCCGCATTCTGAAACTGATGCTGATGAAATATCAAAAGCAATAAATTGATCCCAGGAATGGTAGGGTAAATAGTCATTCCCATCATTAAATGGGAAACACAGGATCAACCTTGCATTGGGCATTGATATGTTAACCTTTAAAGCTTTTTTAGAAGCCAATGATCCGAAGCTAGCTCCAGCACTTTCTTCCAAATGTCCCTGAGGTTCATGCTTTCTTTTACTTACATCGGATGGAAGCCTGTTTATGTTTAGACCAGTTACAGTTCCATTCCAAAGATCCAGCAACCTGGTAATCAAGCCAAAATTAAGCCAGAGAACAATAGGAGGCAGGTCCAAAGAAAATAATGTTGATCCTGAAAAACGGCCAGCAAGGGTGTGCTTGAAAATGGATTTACAACGAGTGACACCAGATGTCTCGAACAACATCATCTTGACAAGATTATCATGGTCTCTGAGCAAAAAATCGGTAGAAACGGATTCATTGGTTTGCTCATAACAGCTTCTCTCAAATAGTGGAGGCAAGGCATGTAAAACCTCTGCCTGCAAATTTGTAATCTTAGCTTGACAGCTAACATAGTTTCCAATCTTGCTAACGGATTCGTCTACACATCTATAATCAGCAACCTCAATTTGCTTCACTGTTACTTCAAGACTCATCTTTTGGGGGCTTACCTGTTGCCTTATCAAATGTATCATATTAGTGAGAGATGGTTCGACTAAAAAGGCCCAATTGAACACAAGAATAAAACATGCACACAGGGGCAAGGTATTCATTAGACTCGAGAACAAACCTGCATAGAAAGCACAATGCCAACGCATTTTGCACCCAGATAATGGTCACCCCTGACAGATTGATCTTCATCATGCAATGAGAATACAAAGGAAATCCCCGAGAAAGAGGCTCTCAGATTTGTCTGAACATGCTGTTGTTCTGTATGAAGAGAGGAATGGTCAGTTAGAAAAAACGAATATCCAAAAATACCACCTGCAGATCACAAATAGGCTGAGATCATGTGTACAAACATCAGTATGTATTCATTATAAATATGTTATGACGCCATTTTACAATATTTAAAGTCAGTCAATAAGCTGTAAAATCTGCTTTAGTTAGCTATAACAGAGAGGAGAGAGATATGACAGGCACCTGATGGAACATGAAATGATCCACATGCAAGGCTGGAGGCAGCAGTTATTGCGCTGAAAACTGAACACGTCCAGTTCCACATTGCACTGCCCCCTAGGACTGATTGAGAATTTCTAATTCCATCAAAGCATTCAAAAAATACATCCACACTGAAGAAGAACAAGTGAACAAGTAAGTATGTCATTCAAGAATAAATGTGTTAACAGTTCAGATATAACTAAATTTGCATTTATTAAAGTATAGCTCTGAAAATGACAGCATAGTCGGGAATTTAAGCAGAGATGCAAAGATAAATCTACACGAGGTTGTCATCTTATTAAGAGACTGGTAAAAATGAAAAATATGAAGTTACTTTAAACTTGCAGATGCGGATAGGGCATTAGTCATTCAAGAGCTCAGAAACGAAAAAAGGATCACTAAAATAAAAAAAGTTACTCCCTCCGGTTTTTAAAAGATGAACCATTTGTTTTTGCTGTTTCAAAGTTCAATGTTTGACTCAAATATTTATAAAGAAAAGTAGTGCAAAAAAATTCTAGAAAAATATATTTAGGAAACTTATATTGCAAATTATGATACACATAAAAAATATTTAACTTTAGATGTCTAAGCATGGATGAAAAAAAATTATAGATTAAATACTGTAAAACAGTTAAAACAAATGGTTCATCTTTTGGAGACCGGAGGGAGTATTTAGGATGAAGAATTGGTTATAGCAGTATGATATCATCTCTTTATATAGGGAGATTACAAGTAGTTATGGAGGTATCGTGGTTGGGGAGATGGGAGTTGGGTAGGATATAAATGGTAAGTTGACTTAGTCTTCTAACAGTTTCAATTAAAAAGGGATGAAAGGAGTAATAAAAAGAAAGCCTTTCCGATCAACAATTCTTGTCTACAATTTCGCAATACTATAACTCCTAATCCTTGTCCCAAAAACCCCTGCGGAGGATTAAGGTGTAATATGATGAAAGTTGTTTTGAGTTATTCATGTTGAAATATTTTACTATAATTTTTTGTCTTTAAAAAGGAAAACACATATTTGAATGTCTACATGTTACCATTTGTCATTTGTGTTTTTCTTTGAATCTATACACTGAAATGTTAAGGATAAGCAGTTGTAGATTAATTGCTAAAATTTGGATGGTCAGAATTTGGAATGGAGCAAGTAAGTGGTACATAGTCTGCCATGCATTCAGTCTGCTTAAGCTGTTGATTGTTGCAGAAATCCAATGGTCGAGAGACAGGTTTTACTGCAACACTTAAAGCAGAGAAGGAAGAACTAGAATCTTTGCTAAGCAAAGAGAAGATGCAGTCCATCCAGATAAAGCAAGAATTGGCAGAAGCTGAGACTCGTAACACAGATCTTTATAAGGTTATTCTCGAGTGTCCATGACTCCATGTTCATTGGAAATTAGGCTTACTTATCTATTGATTCTCTTCATCCCTTGTGTCTTATGTGCGTGTATGTGCACATGTGTGCATGTGTAGAGAGATGGGGAATAGGTTGGAGCTTCATCATTATGAACATCTAAGGTTATGCCATTTTAGTTGCTGATAGAACATCTAAGGTATGTATAGGAATATATGTACACTATCCAAATTTCCTGATTTGAGAATAGAAAAGGAAAATAGATAGGTAGGTAGATGGATGAATGCATGCATGCTTGCTGTAAGTAGAATAGGGTTATCTGTATTTTCGTTCTGTAAGCATTCAATAGCCTCCTTGACAATGTTGATCGTGTGAGGTCCCCACACCATTTTCTCCTTTTCGCGAGTTGCTTGAATTTCCTTGTTTCTGACCCCTAAAATGTGATAAATTGTATCCAGGAGCTCCAGTCTGTGCGCAGTCAGCTTGCTGCAGAGCAGTCGAGATGCTTTAAATTAGAGGTTTGTTCTCTTTCTTTAAGGGGCCGTCTCCGACTCTCCAGATGCATCTTAAAAGTTTCTCTATAGCTGCTATAGCAGGCTCAACTGACCAAAAATTTTATTTAGTTCAATACCATATAAGGAAAAAACGCACTAGAAAAATACTCTCTCCGTCCTTGAAAGATTGTATAATTTGTTTTGACAGTTTCACTGTATTTAATCTATAATTTATTTTCATATATTTTTAGATATTGAAAACTTGAAAATTCATTTGGGAACTATTATTTGATATCCAAATTTGCTAAATATATTTTTTCTTAATTTGTTAACACTTTTTATCTTTCTTAAAAATTGAGTCAAACATTGAATATTGAAACAGTAAAGTCAAATGATATAATTTTTTGAGGACGGAGGGAGTATAATTTTCCTAAAAATTACTCATTTCGTCCCACAAAGGATGAAACATATTCCTTTTTTGTTTATCCCAGAAAAGTTGAAAAAATTCTGTCTTATATGACAATTTTACTTTGTTACTTTAAAGTCTTCAACTCGTCATAATCTCTATGTTCAGTCAAATGTTTCATCCTTTGTGGAATGGAGGAAATATAAGCATGCAAAATTTATTGTTGGAGTAGATTAGTTTTAAGATATAGATGAAAGCTGGTATAACGTTGAATGGCATCAATAGGTTGATGTTGCTGAACTAAGGCAAAAGCTGCAACCTATGGAGACACTTCAAAAGGAACTGGAACTACTACGGCGGCAGAAGGCTGCTTCAGAAGAAGCCGCGCTAAATGCAAAGAGGGAAAGCTCTGGCGGTGTATGGGGCTGGCTTGCTGGGTCTCCACCTAGAGACGAAGATTCATGAGATATTGTTTCAGAGCAGCCGAACCTTGTGGATTAGATTAAATTGAATGTTTGGGGTTCTTGTTGTACTTGTCGGGTTACATTTTGCGTAGGGAAATAAGTTAGGCACCATGTCTTAATATACCCAGAAAGAGGATGGCTGAGGCAACATAGGATAGGAGGGAAGGGAACGTTGGGGTTTGGATGAATACAACTTGTCTTCTCCCGTAGTTTTGAAGTTGAGTTCGAGGGTTTGTACGATACGTGAGTGATGATGTTCAGGATAGGATTTTTCAGTTCTCAATTATTTATTTGTTATACATATTATTGTTGAGGGATTGAATATCTACAAGCGAGATTACAGGTTATTTTTCTTTCTTCTTTACATGCCCCTGCCATTTTTTTTTTGTTTGTTTCTGCAGTTCTGCATCTGCTTCTTAATCAAGTGTTGCTTTTGGAAATGACATCTGATAAATTATTTACGGTAAGTTGCCAATTTGCTATTAATGTTTATGTGGTGGTTTGATTTTGTCGTTCAATAATTTTTAAGTACTTATCATTAACATTTTAAAATGGGATGATATTTGTCACTAAAATTTATTTCGGTGATGATTTTACCACTTATACTTATTCCGTTATCAAATGAAATATTTTGTTGTATTCTTTTATATTTTGTTAAAAAATAACATCAATTTGATCTTAAATTTTTAAAAATTAACAAATTAATTCTTAGTTTTTTTAAAGTTTATAAATTGATTATCTCTTTATTCAGATTTATCTCTACTCCTTCTTCATTTTTCATTAAAAGCTTGGATCAATTTAATGTATAAATTGATGTTCTATTTCTCAATTTTTGTGTATCGTCGTTTCCTTTTACTCTCCCAACTTAAAAGTTGTGAAAGTATCATAAATGGAGGATCTTTTGTTTTTGTTGTTTACCTTGAGGAGTTTCAAGAAGTGGAGTAAAGAAATGTAGGACTATTGTCGATGGAATGTTATTGAAATTGGCAAAAAAATTTTAGTAATTTGAATTCTCTTTTTTATTTATAATAGTAGAAACGGAGAAAGTTTTCTTAAATTCATGACTAATCCCAATATAGCTGACAAAAATAAGATGGAGGAAGTTGAAAGATGAAGTTCACTGAATTAGTAAAATTATATTTAGAATCTAGCCTAAGCAAACCTACTAGCGAAGCAACTGATAAAATTTATAACTATTACAAAATTTATAACATCGCATGACAAACACCTACTCATTTGGTAACGTTAGTGATAAATTTAAATAATAATAAAAAATTAAGTGGCAAAAACCGTCCACCACATAAAGATTAATGACCAATCCGACCTTCTCCCATTATTTACAGATTGGTATCCAGCTAGTTACCGCTTTAAATTATGGGTAAACTTGTTACTAACAGCAGAACATATTAATGATTCGTTTTGTTTGAGATGCTTTAAAATTTGTGTTAATATTTGATATATTGATGGTAAAAAATATTTTTTTTAATATTTTTTTTTAGTGAATGAAATAATTTATAAATTTATTTTAATAATATTATTTAACAGAAAAGATTTATATAATTATTTTCATTAAAAGATGATAATGACAAAAATATTATCGATATATCAAATATTAACTTTTAAAATTTTGCTCACGACCAACAAACAGGATTA
Organism: Daphne laureola; assembly: GCA_038382905.1. Lineage (NCBI taxonomy): Eukaryota > Viridiplantae > Streptophyta > Magnoliopsida > Malvales > Thymelaeaceae > Daphne > Daphne laureola. The sequence goes on from JBBYHH010483334.1 coordinate 8,628, forward strand.
TTCTCGCATGTGAATTGCTTCATTGTTACGGAAAACTCACACGTCGTCCACACTGCCTGCCTGTAGAGCTTGTTTTAGATTCTATCTTTTTTAAGATAACTTTCTTTAACAAACCCACCGCGTCGAATCCACGCGTCACAATTCTGGAATCAACTTCCTCGATCTTTCACTGTATATAAATACACAAACCAAACAAATCGTGATTTTCAAACTCAAAATTCCAATCCAAAATCCTCTCACTGTTTAATTTCTCTCAACAGAAATGGAGTACAGACCATTAGACATCACGGTCGCCTCCGCGACGGATCTCAAAAACGTCAACCTCATGACGAAGATGGACGTATACGCCGTCGTTTCAATCAACGGCGAACCCTCCACCAGCCAGAAAACCCCCTTCCACAAAGACTCCGGCCCCAATCCAAAATGGAACCACCGGATGCGCTTCACCGTCGACGAATCCGCCGTCCAACAAGACCGCCTCTTCCTCCTCTTCAAACTTAAATCCCACCGTTCCCTCGGCGACAGAGACATCGGAGAGGTTCGGATTCCGATCAAACAGCTCCTCTCCCAAGACGCCAAATCCGATCAGATCGCCGGTTACACCGTCATGACCTCAAACGGAAAACCCAAAGGCACTCTGAATTTCTCATACAGATTCGGCGACAAGGTATCTCCTCCGGCGGCGGTGGATCATCACAAACATGTCGGAAATGCTCCGTATGCGGCGGCGTTTCCGTACCCACCACCGCCGCAGTCGGCTGGGGTTCCGTACGCGTATCCGTACCCGCCGCCTCAGGGATACGCGACATATCCTCCGCCGCCGCCGACTTACGGATACCCGGCGTACCCGCCGCAATCCGGGTACGGGTACCCGTCGGGTATGCAGAAACCGAAGAGGAACGGAGGAATGGGAGCTGGGCTCGGACTCGGGTTGGCAGGTGGACTCTTGGGCGGGTTGCTCGTCGGAGACATGGTTTCCGACGCTGCCGAGTCGGTGGCTTACATGGATGGCTTTGAAGACGGCGCTGATTACGATTTTTAAGAAAATTACACTTTTCTTCTTGTAAAATCCATAACTGCCACGTTACACTCGCTTCATTACTATTATCTGTGTTACGTGACTATTTAAAGAGAGGCTATGCTATATACAGTCATTTAAACACTCACATATATAGTCATTTGAACAATCACACATTGAGTACTTGTTAGATCTCATTTACGCTCTCAGCACAAGAATTAGAGCTCTTCGCACGAGAATTAGACATGAAGGATGTGTAGCAAAAAAAGGGTTATGACCAAAACGATATGTACGTACATATGTAGTGGAGTGACAACAACATTCCCCATCATCAAATCATAATAATAGTGTATAGCTCAAGATAGTAAATTGAGGAGAGAAGAAAATGCAAGTGCATTATCTATTTTTATCAACTCAACCTATGAATTAATAAAAAAATTATTAAATCATAAACTAATACTACAAACTAAATGTCATGTCAATTAGTGGCAGATATATTTATTAGCATACGTTTATATGCCATTATAAATATGTTACAATGGCAGATAATAAATGTAGAATTTTTTTAAAACCTTTAATGGCACTTTAATGTTAATTGCCACAATGGTACATGGTCTCAGTGGCATAAATAATTTTATGCCACAATTAAACTTGTTTTTCAGAAATCCATTTTCTTCTAAGTGCCACTGAAGGGCCGTCAAAATAAAGAATAAAGAAACAGACGAAAAAAAATTCCTAATTGCATACTGTTGCTGCTCGAAACTTTCGCTCTTCCAGATGACGATGTTGCGCTCCCGTCTCGCCGTCGGTGCTCGTTTCACTGTTGACGCTCGCGTCTCGCCGCCGCCGCTCCGGTCTCTACGATTCGTGATTCATCCGTTGCTGCCACAGCTCGCGTCTCGCCATCGCCACTCTCGCTCTTCTGTTCCTGAAGATGATCTCGCGATTCATCTATCGCTGCTCGCATCTGATCGTCTTTGCTATCGTTTTCCGATTCCGAAGATGATCGCGCAATTTGTCTGCTGTTGCCGCCAGTCGCGTCTCGCCGCCGCCTATGTTCACAACGCCTTCAGTCTCACCTGAGGTAGTTAGCGCTCCATTAGTTTCATGTCCTGATTTACTTCTCACCCTTAGACGTCGGATCTTGACGAGGATCGCTCGCGATCTCACTAAATAGTTGAGGAAATCACAAAGATCAATCTCTACAAGGTTTTTCTCTGTTTCCTAGTCCTTTTCTTTTGGAATCTTTGTTTTGTTTCTATATTTTCTAATTCTTGCATCACATATGGTGACTGCTGAAGCCACTATAGTTCATAAGGTTTTGGTTTGTTACAGGATGGGAGGCATGGAAAGGCTTGGGGCATTGTCCACAAAGAATTGATTTATTTATACATTGCGATTACTCAACTGCTTTCCCTAGCGTGAAACTTGAAGAAGGTCCAGAGTAGAACTATGGTTTCATAGTACTCCAGCTAAATTTTCCTTCGTCATTGAAGACTGGAAGGTACATACATGAATAAATTTCCGGCTGATGCCTTCTATAATACTACTGGTTTCCTGATCTGTTTAATGGGATGT
>JBBYHH010483445.1:0-11222 GCA_038382905.1 Daphne laureola
GGAAGAGACATGTAACTCATAAGAGTTATACATTTGAGTGGGAGTCCTGTTCCAACACATGACACTTTAGCTAAAATATCACCTTGATTCAGAAATAATCAAGATGAGGTGCTTAGTCACACCGAGTTTGTATACTTTTCACCTAAATTCCTTTAGTGAAAACACAAGAGAATTATGGTGAGGATTGTGTTATGTGTAAATTATATAGGTACAATGATGAGGCCAAAGCCCATATTTCAATGGTTTGATGACATTGGAGGCTATTGACACGACCCTAACCCCCTCCATCACCCATGGCCTACTTCACACCCCTCCACCTAAGCCTATAAAACCACCACCTATCTAAACAAGCCAAACCTAATATCTCGGTGCACCATGCTCCAAACTCCAAGCACACCAAACATCAACTCTCACAACACACCATACTTTGACCACACAACACTTATGCACTCAAGCCAATTCGGCCAAACCTCCAAATTAAGAACCAAGAGACCACTTCAAACCCCAACATCCCTAAAGCCTCAATGTGCAATTATTGTGTGTCAAAAGATGCACACTTTTATGAGGCATTTCAGACAATTCATACATCTTTTTATGCATAAATTGGAATAGTAGTGCATCTACTTGTTATCTTTCATTATTTTATAGATGTAAGATGCAAGATGCAATATGTAAGGTAAAATGGAGCTAAAATGATGCATTTGGAGGCTTGGGACTCAATTTATCAGTTAGAAGACTAAGTCAACAAGTCTCGGGTCAATTGAGAAGGATTGCAAGTCAAATGATAGAAAATAGAGCAAACTAGGCTGATAGAGCAGCTAGCTGACTCGCCCCTATGGTCGGGGGTTGAGCTGAGTTGAATTGGTCAGCGCGCCCCTAACCCATGCGTAGCCAGCTCCGTGTATTTTGGAGGAGAGGGTCATGCCGAATAAGCTAAACAGTGCGTCCCCTACCTGTGCGACCACTGCGTGACGGCCAATGTTGACACGGTTCCTACTACAGTTTCCCCAAAATTTCATTGGTCCAACCCATATTTTTAGGACAAATATACCCTTAATGACCATTTTTTGGTGCCTAACATGTCTAGGGGTACTTTAGGATGTTATGTCATTATAAATAGATCTTTTAGGGTAAGTTTTGGGAGAGGAGAATCAGAATTTTGGGATTGGTGCAGCTATTGTCATTTTCTTCATCAATAAAACGGTTGAAGTTTCCTTTTAATGGTGTTCTTGGAAATCCTTCCAAGATTTCTTCATTAAAGGCTATTTCTTCTCCTTATCTCTTTTATTTATCATTTCTACAACTTTTAGCATGCTGATTTCTATGATTAACATGTTCATTAGTGAGTAATGTTTTATGATCTTCTAGGATTTTCTTGCATAGGAGGTAACTTTCATCTATCATGTCTCTTAATGCTTAGATATTGATTCCTTGCACTTTTTATCATGTATGCATACTTGATGATTGATCACCATGTTAGTATGCCATTTAGGTGTTTGATGATGAACCCGAGAGGGAAGTTGTCGATTTAGACCTTAGGAATTGATTGATTGATGGAATCGGGGTTCAAGAGGGCCTGTGGATGTTGATTGGTGTATTGATTATGTTGCTGGAATTTACCCTAGGCTAAGTATCTTTAGAGGATGAGAGTTCCTAAAGCCTTAGTTTGGTAGAGAATGTTTGCTTGTCCGAGAGGAAAGTAGTCTAACCTTTATAATCAATCTCTTTGCATGATATGTTAATGATAGTGAACCTCCACAGTAGGTAGAAACCCCTAGAAGAGCTTATTAATTGATTGATACTTGTTTTAGTACTTTTACTATTTTGGCATTTTCATGACTTGCACATCAAGCTATTATTTTTCATCACAAAACCACTGTGGTTATTGTTCACATACTATTCCTCCATCATTATAATTTATTTACCATTATCATATTTAGGTAGAATAACATTTGTCATTTGATAGCACCTAAACCCTATCCCTTGGGTCGATCCCTCTAATTGAGCCACTTACTACGATAAGACAAGTGTGCGAGCTAGAGTTATTATAAATTTAAGATGTATTGTGCATTTGCTATTATTTGTGATCAAGATATTGAACACCCTAGCAGCCCACGACAAGTTCCATCTTGAACTTCTCTCCAGTCATGAACACAGCTAAGTTTCTTGCAAGTTATATTTAGGGACGTAAGTCTACATTCAATAAAAAAATAATAATAGCAATAAAGTGACTTGAAAATAAAGTAAGTAAATAAAGGATGAGAGATAGAGTCGAGCAACTTACAGGGGTGACTTTATTGCTTCCAACTAGTGGTGTAAAATGAACCGAGGTGTTCGTGAGCCAGTTCGAGCTCGAACCACATTAAACGAGCCGAGCTTCACGAGCCATGAACTCTAGCTCGAGCTAAAATTTTGATTCGAGTGGTAAAATGAGCCGAGCTCGAACCTGTAAGGTTCAGCTCGAGTCAGCTTGCAAGCCAATTCGAGCTAGGAGTATAAAATGAACCAAGCCATTCATGAGACATTTCGAGCTCGAACAGTCAAACCACGTTAAATAAGTTGAGCTTCACGAGCTACGAACCAAAGGAAGTGGATGCCTTTGGGATAATTTACAACTTAGTCCTTGTTTTTTATATTTTAATTAATTAAATACTAAATTTTTTCGAGCTCACGAACTATCGAGCCAAACTCGAACATGAGACGAACCGAGCACGAGCCATTTTTTTTGAGCTCAGCTCGAATGGACTCAAACTCGAGCCAATTCTCACAAACTTGAACTCGAGCTTGAACTAGTGATGTTCGGGCTCGGCTCGGCTCATTTACACCCCTACTTCCAACCACTTGTTTTGATAATTCCAAAACCTTCAGGACCATTTTGAAAAGTTTTGATAAACTTAGTGTCTTCACCATATTACTAGTTCTTGGTTTTCGAAGATAAAAAAAAGTTGGTATTAAAATGAAAATACTCAAAAGTAGAAGAAATCATGTGTTATAAAGCTCATGATGAATATCACGACATATACATGTTTTAGTCCAAATTCATGATTAATGTGGACTTGTTTCTTAGTCACATTCATAGAAATTTGAAGATTACATGCTGAAGATGAAGAAGATGGAAATTATTAGTTAATTGCTCCATCAAATCCCAAAGAATTCAGATTGCAAAGATGCAATCAGCTCAGAAAAGGAAAGAAATCAAAAAATCGTGTGATGCAATGAGCATAAACCCGTTAATGGTCAAATATTCAAAATATAAGCTTCACGTTTTACAAGCCATGAATTATTCAATCATGAAGGCACCTACTCCACTACTGAGCTACAACAATGAGAGAAGATATTCAAGTTTGAAGCTTTCAAGAAGGATCAAGATTGAAGAAGAAAATCCATCAAGTTGTTGAAGTCAGTCTTCATCAAAGGATTGGTGGAAGATAATAGAAATCTAAAAAGATTTACAACGACTAGAAATCAATCAGCCAACGTTCACGAAGCTCAATAATGGAAATATTTCATATGCAATGGCTATATGAAGATCTGATGACACTCCTACCCATCTATAGACATTCTAGAGCCTATAAAAGATGAAGAAGAGACACCAATCTGTACATTTTAATCATTCTGTGAATACTCTTCATTATCCTACTCACTTAAACAGATCAAAAGACACTCTCGAGCTATCATTCACAAAGCTACAAGCAACCAGAAGATCATCGACATCAGCTTTTCCTACACTAGAGAGTCTTACTCTACATCTACTATTGTAAAACACTTTCTCTCTTGCGCTTATATTGATCAACTTCACTAGTTGGTGTTGTTAGACCAGTTCTATATCACTGATTAAGTGAAACTACCCAAGGAAGAGGAACGTTGATAGTCTGTTCTTTCAACACATTTATCATAGTTCTACTATCATCACAGAAAGTCTTGTTTCCCAGGCAACCTTGGCGTAAACTTCTGTGTGTTGGGCAACCATTGATAAAGTCCTGTTAGTCAGGAAATTTGTAAAGTGCTTTTAGTTAGGCAATTGGTGAAGTCCTGTTAGTTAGACATTAGGCGTAAAGTCTTGTGTGTCAGGTAGCCTTGGTAAAGTCCTGTGTGTTAGGAAATCTCTGTATAAACCCTGTGTGTCATGCCTCAGTTCTAGTGAAGTAACTCTCAAGTGTGTTTTGAGGAGAGGATGTAGGTCAAGTTGAGCAAACCTCTATAAATCTTTGTGTTCTTCACTCTGACTTACAACTCTTATATGTGCTAACCATCAACACGTTGATATCTTACTAGTGCAAGTATATTTAACTCATATCTATCAACATGTTGATCTGATGGTTTTGGTTAGAAAGGCAAAAGGTTTTAAATTTGTTTTAAAGCCAATTCACCCCCTCTTAGCCATATATGGGTCTTCAATTGGTATCAGAGCAGGTTTGTTTCAAGAACCTTGCGGTTTAAAGACAAGATCAAAAGGCCAACACATCCATGTGTGAATGACAGAGCACAATCAAGCCTTCACTTTTTGATGCAACAAATTTCAACTTGTGGAAGAACATGATCATGATTCATATCCAATCCATTGACTTTTCTATTTGGAGATACATCATCACATGAAACCAAATTCCTAAAAAAAAGAATGAAGAGGGAATTGAAGTTCCAAAAGGAGTACACTAAATATGCTAGAGAAGAAGATCAGATCTGCACACTCAACGCCAAAGATATCAACCTTCTATAATGTGCAATGACTCTTAATCAGTAAAACCTTATTTCCTCATGTAACAGTGCTCATGACATGTGGAACAAGCTATTGATCATGTATGAAGGGGCTGTCCAAGTCAATGACACCAAGAAACATATGCTGGTGAGAGCATATGAGCTATTCACAATGGAGCCCAAGGAGAGCATTGAACACATGTTCAAGAGATTCAATAATATTCTTACACCTCTCAAGCAACTGGGCAAGTCTTACATAAATGAAGAGCTAGTCAGGAAGATCCTCTAGAGTCTGCTTCCTAGATGGAAGACCAATATAGAAGCAATAAATGAAGGTGGAAGACTGGGAACACTCACTATAAATGAATTATTTCGCAAACTTCTCACCTATAAGATGAAAGAAAAGGAGGAAGAAAGAATCCTTAACAGAGGAAAGAATATAGCCCTGAAAGTTCAAGAACATCCTAAATCAGATAGAGAGGATAGTGAAGATGAAGATGATCTCATTGAAACAAAATTCATAAAATACTTCAAGATAAAGAGCAGAGATGGAGATAGAAGAAATAAATACGGAGGGAACCCTTCAAGAGAAAAGAATAAAAAGAAGGACAACATACCCTTTAAGAAGAAAACATGACACAAGATGATGGGTGCCTGGAGTGGCAATGATGGTTCATCAGATGAATCATCATCAGATGGAGAAAATGAAGCAATCATCTACTTCATAGCCAAAGAAGATGATGAGGAATCCATTTTCTCAACCTCAAGTTCATCAAGCACAAATAGCTACTATGAATGCGTTGATGACCATGAAGATGAGGTTAGGGTTTTTACTCAAATCTGTCAAGAGTATGAGTCCTTAGTATTTAGACTAAAATCTGGAAAAGAAATCTTCTAAAAGAGGTGGCAAGTCGAAAGGATAAAAATGAGAAGCTTTCAATTGATTTGAAAAAGCTTGCTGGTAGTGAGAAAAACTTAGATCTCTTATTAAGAAATCAAAGAGTTATTTGTAACAAAGTAGGTCTTGGTTACCAAATAGATAAAAGGCACGTATTTTTGAAAAACAAGTTTTCAATAGTCACTTATGTCACTTTCCAAGTCTCTCATAAGAAAAGATATTCATAAATAGACTGTTTGTTTAGGAACATGAGAATTGTCAAGGGCGTACTACAAGTTTGGGTAATTAAGAAGATCCTTGATAAGGGAGGACCCAAAAATTGGGTTCCTAAAGAGATTTAACTGCTCTTCAAGATGAATGAAGCATGAAGGGAGGAGGAGACTCAAGTAGGACCTGAGTCATTAGTTGTTCCTTTTCACAAGTAACAACTTACATTCTTTCTTCCTTAGTAGTAGTTATTTTATGTTTTAAGATACTATGCTACTAACCATAAGTCATAGAAGGGTATATCTTTATATTTCAAGTATAATACATGAACGCATACTGCCTATCAACGCGTTGATGGCAGGACATTAGAAGTTGTTCATTCAAGAACATTGTGATTTCAAAACAACAAAGCATATTGAGTTGAATTCTCATGTTCATGATGAAGAATTAAACTCTTGCAGGAAAGGCTTCCTTAGCAAGTAAAACCCTCAAGGTAAGTAAACTTGTGTGCATTGCATAAATGGATATTAAAATTGTGTGTTATGGAAATCAATTTCATAATAATACAATTTGATTTGTCCAGATTATTTAGTGTGCTAGATTATACCAGACATTAAGGGAATTAAGGGTTTAAACCAAGGTTAAAAGGTAAATAAGATAGAGAGTTGAAGCGGTTATCAACATGTTGATAACAAACTCAATGAATAGAATTTTTACAATTGGAATTTTCTTACCATTGAAGAAAACTACCCAAAATGGGAGAAATTAGAAAATCCTACACCCTTAAGTTATAAAAGACTGTACCATTCAAGAAGGAAGATTTACACCTAGCTAAGTAATTTCAATGTCCTTCTACCTTGAAAGTAATGAAGTTGATACACTTTCCTTTCTCAAAACCATAAGATCTGCTCCTTTCTCTCTTGACTTTTATATATTCTCACTCAAATAGGCATTCTCTAAATCCTAAAACTTTTCTCAGACCTTTTCGCCTCAATCTCTAGCCTTCAAAGTTCTCTTCAATTGCTAATTCTCAAGAGATCATCAATCAAGTGATGGCTTCTCTTTCTCAAAACAAAGAACATATACCAGATGTGGTAGCAGTAATCTTGGTGCATCCTCCATCTCTTTATACTCTTCTTCTCACCACTCCTGAGCCTCAGCCTCAACACAAGACTCAATACAAAGAAGAACCTGCTCTAGAAGGTCAGGTGAATCAACACGTTGATACACCCACTAATCAACGCATTGATCATACTAATCCAACACTGGATATCACACCTACAAAAGAGACAACCACTATTATAGAGAATCAGGAAGCCATAGATGATGTGGAAGAAGTAGATAAAGATCATGCAAAACACTTATCTCCTCCAAGAGAGTTTGCTCCACTCACCACTAATGAGATTTTGGATATATCTTGTTCCTCACCTTCTGAAAAGGCCATTATCTCTTTCTAAAAAAAAAGAACTAGATCCCAGGTAGTTACAACTCCCTCCATCTCTATTTAAACTGGTTCTCTGGACCTCCTAGCCTCTACCCTTCAAGTTTTAGGTGATAAATCTGAAGAAACTCATGTCTCCAAGGAGAAGAAGAAGAAGAAGAAGAATAAGAGTATGATAGATTCTCCTCCCTCGACTAACAATACTAAAGAAGAGGAAGAGGTAGTGACAAAGGTCACTGTCAGAACTAGCAGGAGGAAACAAGACAAGAATGAGAAGGTTGTTTTAAAGAAGAAATCTGTAGAAAAAGAGAAGAGAAAGTACACTACTGCAGAGAAAGGTAAGAAGAAGGTTCACACTCCTTCTATTCCCAAGCTCAAGCTTGGAAGTCTTCCAAAGGCCTCTGTTAAACCCTCAAAGGCTATTAAGTCCAAGTCCTCAGCTCCTAAGAAAGAGGTGACCTATGATTCCTCTCACTTTGAAGGTCTCTATTAACACATTGATAGAAAAGAGCTGCTGAAATTAGGATTAATTAATATGGTAGATTGGTTAGAGAAATTTAGACTGTTTAATTTCTTAGAAATGGGGATTTTTGGATATCCTCATGTGGTTGAGGAGTTCTAAACCAATCTATATATTGGAATAGGAAGAGAAATAAATTTGACATTGGTCACATCAAATATGAATGACAAGGTGGTTATCTTCTCCAAGGTAAAAATCACAGAAGCCATGGGGATAGAAAACTCAGAGGAGGAAGAGAATGATCCAAACCTACGAGAAAAGGCCTACAAATTCTTCTTCCTAGAGATTGCTGAGCAGGAGTTACCCCCTTCTAGGCTTATACTCCCCTGGACTCTTCACAAAGCTAAGCTAGAGGGTTGTCTAATGGATAATTACCTTTGTTCTCCTTCCCAAGAAGGGAACTCAAAATGTTACTTATCGAGATCTGACCCTGATGTACAAGATCATCCAAGGATTGAGTGTTGACTTCACTCAGAGGGTGCTTGAGCACATGGAGTCTACTGCTACAACAAAGAAAGAGAGAAAGTATTTTCCCTACCTTGCATTGATTTCTATACTTCTAACTAGTGCTGGAGTGGTTCAGGAAGAGGATAATCCACTTGGATTTAGATGTGAGGCCTTCTTAGTTGACCACAAATTGAAGAAAGGAAGTTTGAAGAAAGAAAAGGGAAGCTTGGTCAGAAATATGGTGAAATACCAACATATACTCCAATCCACACAAGAAGTGGTAGAGAAGAGAAAGAAGTAAGTGCCTGAACCAGACTATAAGGAGACTGAATGAGCATCTCCTTCATGAGATCAAGAAGAAGATTGAGAACCTAAAAAAGACTCTTAGCTAGCTTAGTTTAGCTTTAGCTTTTTGGTTTGTAATCTTGGATATTTGTTTCTTTGATTCTCTAGATCTTTGCCTGGTTATATCAACTACACTATATTAGGTTGACTATATCAACCAAATTTTGGTCGGATATATTATACATCTATATATATATATATTTGGTTCAATATTCTTGTACCTATTAAATCTGTTGATTAACACGTTGATGATTGTAAAATTCATGTTGACTCATGCATTGACTTTGTTGCTTTACTATTTTGTTAGGAAGTTGGGGTTCAAAACCATTTCTTTCATACATTCAGGCATGTCAGAGTATGCATGACTTGTCAAACCCTTTAACAGGAACATGCTTAGTAATTCACATAGATTAATAATCAATTATGAAAAGAACTTTCATCAGATTACTTGATCACACTGCACTTAGTCGAATAAATCTGATATACTCATGCTCATTCAATCATCAATATGCATGAGCACTCTATGTGATCTATCTAAGAATCTAAAGGAAAAGTGAAAGAAATATGAATGAGTTGATATATATGTCTTGATATCTGATTATTCTGATACCTATTATACATCATTCATTCAATGAGTTGATCACTTCACGCCTGATACATGTTATACATCAATCATTCAATGAGTTGATCACTTCAATTCTGATACATGTTATACACCATTTATTCAATGAGTTGATAACTTCAATTCTGAGTATGCGTATTCATGAAATTATCAAATTGCGTATTCATGTTCATGAACTACATGCGTTAAATATCACAAGGTTACTATCTGTATCACTTGGTGATTATCAACACATTGATGAGAGAAATATCAATGTGTTGATGATAACTTTATAATACATTTAGTCCTACTTACACATCTTACATATGTACTCCTCTTGATTGTTCCTTTTTGATGATAACAAAAAGGGGGAGAAATATGTTCAAGAAGTAAGAAGGAGCTTGATCTTTTGTTATAATGCAATTGGAATCGCAATATTATTTTCCAAAAATATTTTCCTAAGGGGAAGAATACTTTCTAATGGGATAATGTATTCAAGTTTAAAAATGATTTTTTCAAAGCTCATCCTAAGGGGGAGCATATACTCGAAGATAAGAGTTTTGACATGGTTCCGACCGGATGGGTCAGAGAGGATCTAGTCAGCTTGCCAGTGGTGGTGTCGGTGGAACATGGATTTTGCCATTACCCCCCCCCCCTGTCATCTTGTGAGAGCAAAGATAATGTTTTTCTTTCACCATTATCTCTCCACTCATCTTATGAGAGCAAGAATAAAGTTTCGCTTCTTCCATGGATGTGACTTGAACTACTATCATCTCCATCATCTGTGTGAATGGCAATCATAGTGTTTTGCTCAAGGGTAGTAGTGGAAGTCAATAGGATAGTAGATGGGGCCACCTTTTCCATTCCCTTGGAATGGTAAAAAATGTCTTAATAAACCAAAGGAAACTTTGGAATGGGAATGGAAAATGTAGGGTAAATTTGTGGGAGAATTTCCACCCCATGGATAAATAAAGCTCCCAAAATTTCACATTATATGAAGCTATTTTTTAGGTTACCGGCTTAGGCATATATGTGCTCCTAGAATATGCTAGGAATATCTTAGAATATTCTAGTAATATCCTACTTCACACACTTCACACATGTGACTAAACAAATAAAATTAAAGAAAATATCAAATAAGTAAATCATAATGTGCCAAGTTTAATTCCTAGCCTATTTGACACTTAATGTAGGATTTTCTAGATGTTGTAGTGTGGCTCATACATACACATTTTCACGGTGTCATTAGCAAACAATCATGTCGTTTATGTCTTATTTCTACCTGTTTAGAGCACTTTAATTGTTATTTTGCTTAGAATGTTTCAGGTGCTCACTTTGGAAGATATTGGAGCTGGGAGGTGAATTTTTGGGCTAAATTGCACAAAAGCAAAAGATGAAGGGCTGGAACAGAAGAAGGAAGAAAGAAGCCAAGTCAATGCGTGAGTGTTGGGGTGAGGGTCCTACGCGTGGTCCATTTCCAGCCAGAGCAGCGTGACCCCAGCGTGCCCCCTTGCGCGATAGCGCGTGGCCCACTTGATGCTTTGATGATCTACGCGACTCCTTGGTGCACCCCTCCCATTTACTCAGTGTGTGGGTATGCTGCGCGACCCCCGTGGATTCTTTCAGCTGCGGTTCATTTAAGAAAAATTACAGATATTTCATTGCCAGTAAGTGTTTTCTAGACATTTTTACCCTTAATGAGTGGTAGTAGTTGCACTTCATGTCTAGGGGTGTTCTAGTACTTAGTCTTTCTTATATATACACTTTTAGGGTAATGTTTAGGTATCATTTTTTTAGCCTACGAATTTGGGCAGCAACCTTTGCCATTTTTAAGACCCATTTTGGGCCTTTGTGTCTCATCATCTATGTATGGAGTTTGATGATGGATTCTCATGAAGATTGCTGAGAAGCATTTTAATAGAGTTTCTTCTATCCTCTTTTTTCCATTCCTATCCATTATTCCTTCTTTAGCCTTGCTGATTTTGTGCTCTATTATGTTAGGTTGTGAGTAGTTCATCAATCTCCTAGGGTTTGTTTTCTAGGAGTGATTCTCTGTGTTTCCATGTAT
>JBBYHH010483556.1:0-11222 GCA_038382905.1 Daphne laureola
GGGCTTTCACACATTGAGGATCGTGAAAGGGATGTTTTGAGGCTTGGAGACTGAAAACGTCTCTTGTGGCACCATCATGGAGCCAACTTGGCGCCGCTAGAAACCCTAACTTTGAAACAATGCCCTGTGGCGACACCGTTGGGCCATTATGGTGTCATGACTAATGAAACATGTTTGCGGCGCCATCACGAAGCCAATATGGCGCCATGAAAAAGTGCTACCCCCCAAACTCATGCCCGTGAAGCCAACTATTGTTTCCATTTTTGTCGCGGACCACCACGAACATTCCTGATTCTCACACACTTGCACCAATGTTTCTGGACTACTTTGTCCCCAATTAACCCCCTAAAGGTGTCCAACATATCTAGGGACCCTTTAGTCATTATGATACTCTATATGTAGTATTTTATGGTGACTTTTAAGAAGGTAGAAAAGGAATTACGAATTTTAGAGTTTTTGCTCCATTTGTAGCTCTCGACATTACTCTATCTAGGGTTTTGAGCTTCCATGATTGCTGGACTTAAAGCTTGAAGATTCTTGGTGGAAGACTACTTCTAAATAGAGTTTTATTCTCCTCTTTTCTTCTCCTTTAGTTCTTTATTTCCATTACTACATGTTTATGCGTTCTTATGATATTAGTATTAGTGAGTAGTCTCATATCTCTTAGGGTTTGCTTATCTAGCGTGATTCCTTATGAATTCTCATGTCTATATTGATTTGGATATTGATTCTTGAGCTTTGGATGTTTCTTGGTGGTTAGGTTAGGGACTATTCGTGCCTTAAGAGTCAATGCTAGGTCATGAGAAGGACTAGGTTGATTTGTTAAGAGATTAACATGTTTGCTTGAGAAAGAAGCTTGTTAGTAGAAGTAACTCACCTCTAAATCATTAGAGGAACTTGTAGGAACCCTTAGCACCCAAGTAAATCCCGGGAGTCTTTTATAATTTAAAATCTTCAATCATTTTATTTGTGCTTACTTGTTTGTTAAGTCATTCTTGCATCCCTTAATAATCTATAGCTTACTTCTTAGAGATCCCTTTATTTCAAAATTAGATTAATTCATTCCCATCTCATAAATCATAATCCTTCTTATTAGAGTAATTTACACTTTCATTCATTAAGTTGATTGATGCTCTAGTTCCTTTGGGTTCGACACCCTTTTCACTCTCAACATTATATTACACTCGATCCTTACACTTAAGGGCATAAAAAGGGTAGTTATAAATATAAAATTTGTGCTAGAAAGTTATACTCTTTTGCACGTATCAGAGTCTTGTTCTCTATAGCCTTTGTTGGAGAGATGTTGATCAAGTATATAGTTGTTGCAACAGCTTCTGCCCAGTACTCATCTTCCAATCCTCTTGCCTTTAACATTGATTTGGCCATTTCTACCACAGTTCTATTTTTCCTCTCAGCTACGCCATTCTGTTTTGGTGTGTAGAGGCAATGAGTTGCCTTTTGATTCCTTGATCTTCACGGTAGGCATTAAACTCTCCAGAGACAAATTATCCACCTCTATCAGTCTTTAATATGTTTAGTTTAAGCCCAGTTTCTCTTTCTGTCCAGGCTTTAAACTCCTTGAATTCTTCAAATGTATCTGACTTTTGTTTCAAAAAATACCCCCAACACATCCTTGTATAATCATCAATCAGGAGAAACAAGTATTTGTTTCCTCCAAGTGAAGCAGTTCTCATTGGACCACATAGATCAGCATGTATCAATCCCAGTTTTGCTTTTGCTCTTTTGGATTGATCACTTGGAAAAGTCATTCTTGATTGTTTTCCATATATGCAATCTTCACACACATCCTCATCTTGTTTGATGTTAGGTAGTCCCTTCACCATGTCCTTATGATTTGAAATTAAGATGTTCATACCTAACATGCCACAACTTTGATTCTTGTTCATGTCTACTCATTAAAGCCTACTGATGTGAGATTAATATTACAAGGAACATATGATTTCCCATCATAATTGCTTGTAGAACTGTCTCCCCGTGCTTATTTTGAACCTGACAGCTTGATTCTTGAAAGTTGATGCTAAATCATGCTCTTACAAGTTAACCAATATTGATCAAATTATGTGCCAGACCTAGCGCATAATCAACTCCTCTTATAAGTCTGACTTTGCCTTCACAATGCATTCTCACATCTCCTCTTCCTTCTATTTTTATTTCTTTGTTATCAACCTGCAGTTTGACTTGAGACTTGTATGTCTCATCCAGATGCATAAACTTGTTTTTGTAACCTGTTAAATGATTTGAACAACCATTGTCCAAATACCACATATCAGAACTTTGAGACTCAGTGTTCATGGATTTCATGAACAAATTGTCTTCTTGTTCTTGTTCTCCTTCGACAAACTTGGCTTCTGTTGGTCTACTCCAGTAATCTTCTTCTTTGTGTCCTTTCTTCTTGCAATAGGTACAATGTTGCTTATTCCAACAGTTATCTTCATGATGACCATTATTCTTACAGTATGAGCATGTGATTGCTCTTCCTCTTGACCTGCCTCTGCCTCTTGACCTGAATGAGCCTCTTCCTCGGCCTCTATTGAAGTTGTAGGCTTGTGACGCTTGTTGTATTTGAAATGCACTTTCTTGTTCCTTTTTAGAATTCTTTGTGATTCTTGCCTCATGCACTTGAAAAGATCCCGTTAGTTCATCAAGTGTTAGGTTTTCAAGATCTTTTGACTCTTCTATGGCTGTGACGACGTGATCAAACTTTGGTGTCAAACTTCTTAGAATGTTTGTCACAATAGTTTGTTCTTGGATTGTGTCTCCATAGCTCCTTATCTTTGTGAGAATATCTGACATTCTTGTGAGATAGGTTTGGACTGACTCATTGTTCTTCATGCTTGAGGTCTCATATTCTCTCCATGGACCTTCTAGTTTTACTGCTATAACTTTTTTTGATCCTTTGAATTCCCTTTTTAGAGTATCCCAGGCCTGCTTTGCTGAAGTAGCTGCTGCAATCCTTGAGAAGATTGTATCATTCAGTCCTTGCTGGATGAAGTAGAGAGCCTTAACATCCTTCTTGGCTTCTTGGTTGCAGCATCAGCTTCAGTTGATATTCTTGTTTCAACTATGTCCCATACATCGAACATAAATAGGGTCTTCATCTTGATGCACCAGAAATCAAAGGATTCTCCCTTGAATACAGGTATGTGTGTTTGTGAGACACTGCTAAAACTTGCGTTTGTTGCCATTCTAGTCGAACAAACCTAGCTCTGATACCACAATGTTGGGATTTTGGTAGATCAAGGAAAATTTTAATAGACTAGAATGATTAATGAATCAATAACAGCTTGTATTAATCGATAATATCTCTTGCCATTTATAGGCTTACAACTTAATCAAACTCCTACTAGAACAAGTACTCCTAATCCTACCAGAACTACTTGACTTGTTAAGCAAGTCATCCACTACAGATGTCTCTTTCTTCCTCCAAACCTGCACTGACTAGGCTTCCTGCTCCTGAGCTTTATAATCATTTTCAACAAATTTGGTACATTTTCCCTTCTAAGAATGATGGAGAACTATTTTCCAAAAATAACCAAACACGGGATTCCATAGATCCAAGGGATTTTGAGAATCCATATTTCTAAAATTCTTGAACCAAACAACCCCTAAGGCTTCATGAGAGACCGACTGCTCCTGCTTTTTTTGCTTTTGTTGCAAGTTTCCAACCAACGTTGTGCTTCTCCTCCGTGTTCAGTGTTTCAGTGATGACCCCTGACTCCTGGTGTCACACATGGTCGTTATCTCACTCTCTGTTGATGAAGAGGAAGTCATCTCAGTGTCTCGATTCTTGCGCTCATCGTTGCACCGACACTAACGCTTTCTCTTACCGCCAAGATTTTGTCCTCACAGCTCGCGAGGCAGGAACACCTTCTAACTACCTTGAAGGCGGCCTAGCGGAACCAGTTCCCCTTCCTTGTTCATCAAGGTACCGAAAACCCTAGGGATAATTTGTTTTTTTTTTTAGTTTGATAATTAGGAGGATATTGATCAAGTTTTCATTTGGCACTCTGGTCTTTTGATAACCGAGTCATTGTGTTCCGTCAATTGTAACCCGGGGATCAATTAATGTCTTTATCTTTCACTATGGTGGATTTTTTATGCATGTTCTTGACTTACCTTTTGGTTGGACTTCTCGTGTAATAGGCGAAATTTCGAGGAAGAAAATTAGTGGGGTTAAGGAGATTGATTGGGAGGGAACGAATATGAAACTGTGTGTGGAACTGGATATCACTAAACCACTTTGGAATGTTTCAAATGTGGGTGCTGACTCTTCCAAGTTGTATTAAATTTCATGTTATTTCATGTTGAAAAGGAATGAATGGAAGCTAAGGATAATCAATATGGCCCATGGTTGGGTTCCAAGACTGTTATAAATCGGGAGGCTAGGCAACGTGTGGAACCGGCTGTCCAGCGACCAGATCCTAGGATGCCACCACAGGCCACGACGGTTGTTCGTCCTGCTCGGCCAGTGCATGTGTCACCTCTTGCTCTTGAGGCATCTACGGGCAACTTGGCTTTGGTTGCTACTGAAGCCCCGCTTATTGTTATGCCTGTGACGAAGCGTCGTTTCATTGTATAAGATGTTCTTCCAGCTCCTGATCCACTTGCATCTATCCCTCTGAAGTTCAGTTTGCCAGTGGTAGGAAACTAGTCACAGTTTCTGCTCGTGGGCGTGGGGTTCCTACTCGTCGTCGTGGTGTGGCTCCAAAAAATAAAGCAAAGCATGGACAACCTTGTGATCGTGGTACTGGTGTTGGGGTTAAGTCTAGACACGATTACAAGCGTGCCAGGGTAGGTCCTTCCGAGGGAGAGCAGGATGAGCTGGAGATAAGCACGACAGTCGAGCAAAAGCTCACCCTGCTTGGAGCAGTGATCCATAGAGAGTTGAGTGTGCAGGGTCTGGAGCCTTCCTTGTGCATTCAGTATTATGTATTGTCTTGGGTCCAATGACTTATGGAGCATAGTGGATGTTGTTTTGGGATGTTGTGTGGGCAAGTGAAGTTTTGGGCTTTTATCTTCTACCCAAGGATCTACTCCAGGAAACAAATGTTATCGAGCTCGTCTGACACAGCTTAAGTGGTGGATGGTTACCTTCGTGCTGATTGAGTATGGTGCTAACGAGAGCCTCTATGGAGCTATTTGGCTAGGTGATGGAAGTTTAGATCTGGATCTTCTCATGATACATCACATCCTCTTTCGGTTTAAGTCAAGATTTGCTTTGTTGTTGCGTCTCGTTATCATTACGTGTTTTCTAGTTATTTGGTTTATCATGTTGTTCTTTATAGACTTCTGGTTTATCTTAGGTTTGCTTTCTAGTTCTAGTTTTGCTCATTCCCACTGAGAGTTGTTAAACTTTTCCACTAAGTGCTTGGTCCCTAGTTCTCAGGTGTTTCAACTGCGTGATATAGAATAAAAGTCATTCCTTAAAAAGAAATATGTAGACTAGTAGCTCAACAGAGTATCATATATATGTATAAATAGTTACTACTCGATATCTGTTTTTCGCCCTTTTTTTTCTTCTTCTTTTCATATAGGGGCAGGGAATATGAGGACAAATATGATGGAAACTTTAACTGAAGATCATCATCTTGTATGTTTATGAGTTTAACCACTATACTAAATGTTCTAGACACTATATCTCTTTCTTCTATTGCAACACTTTCTGTTTTGGTATGCCTCTATGTCAAACGAAGATATTGCGAACCTAATACCGTATGAAGCTTTTATGCTAGATGGTGGTGACAATACTTCTGGGAGTCACTGGTGCTATTATACCATTGCGTGGTTGGGTTATGTCATTGCATGGCAACGTTGGTTCTCTATTTATAAGTGTTCGTCTATTCTGTTTGTCCTTTGGTTCATTAGTTTTGTTAGCTTTTGGTTAATTGGAACGTAGCTTAACTGTTTCCTTGTCATTGGATTCATCTTTAGGTGTGGCTTTAGTTTCTCTTCTAGTTTGCACTTTGGTCAGTAATATTAGTTCTTAGTTGGTTTGCAGACTAGCTGCACACCTGCTCACCTCTGGTCAGAGCAAGTAGGTTGGCACAATTGGGGACTTGTTTCCCATTCTGGTTGTCCTCGACATTTTACCGTTTGATATAGAATGATCGTCATTCCCTAAAAAACAAAAAGTATCCTTAATTACAATTATACTACTTCGTTTAAAAAATATGTGCGTTTATTTTTCAGAATTTAATTTATAATTAATTTTTTTTAAATATTATATATATATATATGTATATATATTTACAGATTTTTTAATTAATTTTTCTATTAATATTTTGAATCTACCACAACATCAAAAAAATGCACAAAAGTTTTTAGAGGGAGAGAGTATTTCATTATTTTTTTTTATGATTTAAAACTACTAATTAACTATAATATACCAAGAACTTTTTTTTTTAGACTTCGCGATGGTTCAATTGTCGTTCGGTTCTGTTTTCCATCGCTGTCGTGCGCTTTTCTTCTCCGGCCGACTGAGATCGTGCTGGTTTCTTCGTAGGTGCAGACATGCACTAGAGCGCTGCTTTCTGGGGCCCTCGTGTGCCTTTTTCTAGGTCGATTTGCAACGTCAATGCGTGATTAGTGTCTGCTCTGCTGTCATTCATCGTTGGAGGTTGCGCGTTCGTGAGACGTCGTGGCTGTCAGTGTGGGTCCATGCGAAAGCTAGGCTGTCACCGCGGTATGTCTCTTAGAGATCTCGGTTCATCTCCAGCGACGGCGATGTCATGTGGCCGCCACAGGTTACCTTCAGGTGGCTTCTTTCCTGTTCTGTTGTGGGCCATTGTCGATTCCCTTTTGGCGTTCGTAGCGTTGGTGGACCGTTTCACTGTTGGTTGGCCATTGGAGCAGAGGAGGAGCTGGTCTGGGCTCATGGTTGCTCGGTTGTGGTTCAACTTCGGCTTCTTTAGTGGGTGTCCTGTGATCGGATGCTCATGGCAGTCAAAAGAGGGTTTCCAGCACCGCTGATGGTCAGTGTGTTTTGTTGGATGGTTTTTGTGCAATCTACGGTTTCACAGGCGCCTTTGGTGTCTACCATGGTGGCTAGGTTGTTCGATTGGGACCGCGGGTTGTTGTGCGGTGTCATGGAGGGTTCTCGTTTGGGCTAGTGGAACGATGGAGGATGGTACTATGCAGGTGCTGGTTGTGGGTGATCTGGTAAAGGTAGGACTGAGCGAGGCCTCGTCCTGCGTAGCATCATGATCCGTTATTCTAGAAACTGTATGGGTGGTGGGTCTTCCTGGACAGTTCTGGTTTTGCTGAAATTGACCATTTGGTGTTGTCAATGACCTGGACCTTCCCAGACAACTCAAACCCATTTGACGGGACATGAATTGGTTCCAGCTTTCGTTGTTCTTGCTTGATGCATGCGTTTAATTTGTGCTAGTATAGCAGTTGTTCTTGGGTGTGGCGATCTTCTGCTAATCATCAGATGAGACGTAAAGTTGTGAGAGCAGGTAATCGTCAGGCCGCTCCTTCATACCTACTTAAATATCTCAGGCATTTCGATTGTGCCCTATAGATGTTCGTTATGTACTTCTACTTTTTATTTTCTTTTGTTGGCCTAGAGTTTGAAACTCTTAGCTTTTCTGCTTGTTGATGGCTTCCTGCGCGAAGCGTGTTTTCTTTTGCTCTTCATGTTACTGCTAATTGGCTTTGTATTGTCTTCTTTATAGTTTGATAATATAAGGCCTCTTCTGTTAAAAAAAAAAAAAAAAAAAACTACTAATTAACTTCACACATTTCACTTGCCCAACTCCTCTCTTGATTTTTATTATTTGATTCCACTCTAGGTACTAACTCTACCTACTCATCGATTCTTTCTTCAGGTGTAATTTATCAAAGTTTTACATCTTCTTACTGATCACTTACTTGTTGCACAAAAACAAATGGACTGAAGGATAGTATCATAGTACTATTATTTTTTATATATACATTATGATAATCAAACCATAATTAGCATTTTATCATTCGGGGTAAGTTTCAAATATATTCCCCACTAACCTATTTGGTAACAACCATTTATCTTGCATATAACTTTTCAAGAGGCCAAGACTACATCATTGATATTTGCTCCATAAAGAGCAGGAGTGTCATAACTTCATAAGTTGACTTATTTTGCAAGTTAACCTGAACAGTGGACATAATTCTGCTAATTAGTTTTATTGGACTGCTTAGGTTGGTTTGTAAATGTGATCAGCATATTTTTCTTGCACGGAGGATGATGCCTTTTGTATTTATTATTGAAAAAGCTCAACTACATTTATAAATATTGATTAGACTCTGTCAAATAAAAACTACCAAACAACTTGATTATCAGTATCTATTTCTTGATATAGACTTATAGAGTAGCTTTAGACTCCACATTGTGCAGCCTATATGCATAAGGAGTAATATTTTTTTTTTTTTTGATATAAATGGGGTAGAGGTTCGGGATACCGGAGGCTTTATCGAGACCTCTTACAAGTGTTCACAAGAGTATCGACCACTAGTCCAAGTGCTCAGGATACATAAAGAGTACTATTAATTACATCTACTGTCACCGCATCTCCCTTCCAGCGGCAACAGCCGCTATGACATTCGGTGAAGCTTCCAGTCCTCTCTCTTTAGCTCCAGAACCACCACGAAACGCAACTCAACAAACAAGTACTACTAAAACATGTCATTGTTGCTTCAGGCAAAACTTTCCATCGGATTCGGCGATGCTTCCGTCGTGAGTTCAAATATGCTTCTGAAAATCACTTGCCCAACTCAGCAACACAAACACCACCAGAATTTGACCGTGATCAAAATCAAGAACCACCAAACCTGGACCAGAATTTGACCGTGATCAAACTCGAGAACCACCAAACCTGGAAAAAAAATGAAGAATTAAAAAAAAAATCTGACTTAAGAAATCTAGGGAAAACGATGATGATCATAGTAGATAGTCATGTTAATCTGATTTTGATACTGATCAGGTGTAAGGATATGTTGATCATCATATACATCAATGTGATCAAGTGTAAGGAAATGATGATCATAATATAGATCAACATTTATATGACAATGTCGATCAAGACAAGTTATCATGTTGATTAACAATGAATGCTCATCAAACACAACAACATTGTTAATCACGAAATGCGAGATAAAAAATTGTGAATAAATGAAACATTTATACGCACGTTTACGCAATATGCATTTTATCCTAGTCCATACTTATAAATTTTTATTTATAGAAATCAAAACAATTTTAAGAAAATAAATGTTTTGAGTGAAAATGAATTAAGAAATTCAGTGCATTTAGGCAGGGGTTAGGCCAAAATGCTTCTTTATGTGGGTAAGTGTGCGACACAATAACAAAAAAATTAGGCTTTTTCTAAAATATCTCTAAAATGATATTGAGAAAGAAAATAAGAGGTTTGTCCGCGTATGATTATCTAGTGCTCTAGGGTTTGGCTTTTCGCCGCCGAAGGTGGTTGCTCCTTAATCCCTTTCGATGGCCTCTCCTGCTCTTGGTGGCGAGCTCGCTGACATGGAGCTCATCCTCCGCTGGCGCCAATTGTCTGGCCTTATTTTTTCTCCGCAAATCCGTTGAAGTTTTCCCTTGTTCGTGTCGTCGCTCCGGCGCTTGCGCATCTTGTTGACTCACGCTCGCCTCGTTGTGCCGAGTTCGATGGAGGCTACGAGACGAGTGTTCTACCACCTCTGTTGGCATTTTCGGCGGGTTGCTTCGGAGTTCGGTATCAAGCTTGTCGGGAGGCTGTTGTCGGCATGCTTTGCATGCTCCCCGCTGGTCCTCTTGGTCTCGATCGAGCCTTACGGGCTCGCATCGCTTCTGGGTTTTTGCACCCCGATCCGGTGCTCGAGGTTCGCATGAAGTTGCCTCTGTCTGAAGGCTCTTTTTTGCCTTTGGTGTCACCCTTTGTCGCTTGCAAGCGGCTGGTCTCTGGTGTGTTTGGTTTAGTGGGTTCCTTGCGTCATAATGTGTGTGTGTGGGTTATGGTCGGAAGACGGAACATATTGGTGTTGCAGACTTGGAGCAGGAAGAGAAGGTTTCAGAAATGGTGGGGTTGAGCGAAGACCCTCCCTGCCTGAAGAAATGAGCTTTATTGTTCTAGGTGGATGGGGCCTGGTGTCTCCTTATCCGCTCATAGGTGTCAATTGACTCGGGGACGATGGAGTTTGTTCTGTATTTACTGCTGGTTTGGATCATTGATAGGGGTTGTGGTGTGGCTTTGTGGTTTCCTTTGCAGGTCTCTATGCAGGGTCCAGATAGAGATAAGCTTGCAAGAAGCGGGTTTGTTGGAGATTGGTTGCCAATGTGCTCTGTTCTGATTTATGCTGCGTGTAGAGGTCTGCTTCATGCCTAATGGTATTTATTTAGTAGCTACACCTTTGTGCTCTTCTTTTTTGTGGTGATTCGTTATCGGCTTCGAAGATGGTTCTCATATCTGTCATGTGCCTGTTATTTTTTTTATTTGCTTAGCCTTTTTACGTTTGTGTAAATTTTACCATGCCAGAAACTACTATTATTGGCGCTTAGATCTTTACTCGCTCGCTTTTGCGCTCGCTTTTGCGTAGAGCTAGTCTTTAGTTTCTCAGGGCAACTAGCCATGTTTAGCTTGTTTCTCCGGGTTTAACCATTTCCAATTGAAAGTCATTCTTCTAAAAAAAGGCTTTATGTAATAAATTTTTGTAGTTAATAATGATTTTCCTACCCTTGCCTAGCGCTGTCATATCAAAGAAATTAATTGCTACATTAACATATGATTAAAAAGTATATCCAAAATATAATAGTGGGCTCATGATTTTAGGCTTTATTATCAAATAGTTTCCTAAATTATATTAGTTCATGCACTTGAATCCCTAAACTATAAAACATGTCAATTCAGTCTCTGAACTATGTAAGTTCAAATACTTAAGTCCTTTAACTCAGTAACACGTTCAATGAGACTCTAACGTTGTTAAATTTTTTAGAGATGGATGACCTAATTGTAAGAAATTTAAGCATTGGGTTGCAAATGTTTAAGTTGAAAGTTTCGAGTCTGCTCATCTGTTCAACCCGACCCACCCACCCAGAAAACTCAGTCAGATGATATTTTTGTTAGATCGAATAAATTTAGGGACTTTGGGTATAGATTAGAAAGAACTAGAATCGTAATTGATATTTTCTGTAAGATCAACTAATTAACATTGATACAGTTAAATGGGTAAAG
>JBBYHH010483667.1:0-11220 GCA_038382905.1 Daphne laureola
TTCTTGTTCTTCTTCATCTTTATCTTCTTCCTCTCTTCACTTTGGCCAAAATTAGTAGCACTTCTTAGGAGCATTTTGGGTGGATATTTGTTGTGTCCCTTCCAAAAATCCACCCTCTTGATATACCTTCAATTCATCCCTTTCCATTGAATAAAAGGAGTAAACACCATTAAAGGAAACAAAGGAACAATTCGGCCAACATCAAGAAGAAGCATACATTTTCTAGGAGCAAGGATTTGCAATTCTTAAGTTGTTTTGTCCAGGGAAAGGTATGCATTTCATCCCCTTCATTTTTAGTCATATATTGTGTTCTTATCCTCTACTTGAATACAAGAAAGAGGCATGATTAAATCAAAAGACATCATTCTATGTAATCCGCCACTAAAGTGGAAATTGGTGAGTGTTTATGCATGAAAAGAGATTCTAGGAAGATCTAAAATCAATAGTAATTAGTGTAATTCTAATGGCCATTACTCTATCTAGAAATATATGAGAGGAATGGTCATTGTAGTTTACACTAGTTCACATAATTCTTACAATCTTCTTCTTCTTCTTCTTCTTCTTCTTCTTCATATTCTCTCAAATTGGCGCAAGATTAGGCAATTCTTGGAGATTAATAGTGGATCAATATTGTTTCATCTTCAGCACATTCAACCTCTTGGCATCCCCATAAATTCCACCCATTCTCTTCTTCTTGGTATTCAAAGGAGTCTTCTTCATTTTCATCTCTATTCGCCATCATCCTTAAAAAATTCAAGGAGACAATCCGTCAAGAACAAGCAAGGAAGGAGCATACGTTTAGAGCAAGGAATTCATATTACTTAAGAAGTTTTCCAAGGATGGAAGGTACATAGTTTTGGCCCTTTAATGTATGATTATGTACGCTGCCTTCCACTTACTTGTTCTTGTAGAAATGAGCATGGTTTTATCAAGAGACATCATTCCTTTAAATCCGCCACTAAAGTGTGTTTATGTGATCATATGAACATGAATTGAGAAGAATAAAAGATCTAAAATCTTCACTACCATGATGGAGAGACACTACCTCTAGAGGAGGAAGAGCCAAATCAAGAAGAGGAACTACACTCCCCCTAACTTAGGGATGGGTAACCTTTCTTTCTCTAGTAATGATGATATTGTTGAGCATGAATTACATTCTTTGTATGATTTTCTCAATCATGATATCTTTGATATGCATGAGTTCCCTCCTGAGTGTCTTGAGTATGATTCTTTGTTTAAACTTCCTGGACATGAGAATTGCATGAGTGAGCTTGATTATTCTTACAAATATGATGATTTTTATCTCCATGTGATAGTAATAATGAGCATTATGATGACCAAACCATAATTCATGATAGGTTTGTTTCTACGTGTGATGATATTGTCTCAAATCTTGAGTATGTTAATGATGGCTTAGATGTGGTTACATATACCCATGAGTTTCATAGTACTGATTAGGCTAGGGAGGAGGTTGAGCATGCATATGATCCCCGTAACTTGTTCTACTCGCTCATTTAGGACTTAACACCCGTATTTGGTGAAATGAGTTTGAATGAAGAACATGGGTGTCCTAGACTCACCTTTGACCCTGGAATATGTGATCATGCCTTGATGAATGTTGTTAGTAATGATTTGGCTTTACTTGAGATTGATATTGGTACAAAATATGTACATGCGCTTGATAGTATCTTGTTTGAGCATGAACCAACTTCTACATTCAAAGTATATGCCAATCCATTGTATAAGGTCTTTTAGCATGTGTTGGTCATGAGTAATGATGATCATGTTGGAATGACCTCAAACATGCATGATGAGGTGAAGAGAAAGGGTGGATTGTCCATCTCACCACCTCTTGATCACACTAAGACTAGTCAAGATATGACATGCTTTGACCCTTTTACCATGACTAGCTTAGTTCATTTGTCAATGACTTGGGGAAAATTTTTTTGTTTTCTCTATAATGATGATACTCCCCCTGTGCATTCCCCTTTAAGGGGAAAAAATCTCGAGCTTGTTTGCAACCATGTCTTCCATGATTACAAGCTTCTTTGTGATTGTGTTAATTTCTCATGGAAGCATATCATGAATCTTTATAATCTTTTATTTCTTCTCACTATGCATATTGGTGTGAATGTGCTGACATGTTTGAGATCATTGAAACAAGGATGCATTTGGTTGCTTGCTCACCTAGTCCTTCAAAAAAAAATTAGTATTGGTTCACTAACCCCTAATGTGCTCTCGAGTTTATTGTGAATGTCTTTGAGTTGTAGAGATTGCACCCTTTAGATTTGAGGACGAATCCTTTTAAGAAGGGGGGCATGATGTGAACCTATAAGAGTACAAGGAGGAAATGAATCAAAAATTATATGAATCCATGTGCCAACACAAAGACTCAAGGTGAAGAGCAAAGGCCCAAGCCCACAAGGTCAACCCCTAGCCCTCTAAACAACATTTGAGGACATATTACAAGAGCTAGGGAAACGAAGACAAGAGAAGCCTTATGAGTATTCATGGGAGCAATTTCATCAAGAAGAGGAATCTCAAGTTATAAAAGATAAAATTCAAGCTTTGGGAGTTTATTTGGATAAGGAGCAAAACTTTGAAGACAAGGATTGGAATTTCACCACTTTGCACCAAGTTCAAGACCAACAACAAGAGTTTTGGGCCAAATCATCTCAAGCCCATTCCTCCCTCACCTAGGAAGCCCCATGAGCTTGTAAGACAAGCCAAGAGTCTTCTACAAGGCTTGAGGAGGTGCCACATGAGCTTGGAGAGCAAGTTGAGCAAAGCTTGGAGAGCAAGTTAAGGAATTGCTTGGAAGTTACTCCTTTTTCATTTATGGAAATTATAATCTCTTAGATTTATTTCTTCTAGGCCTTTTCTTTCAACCCTAGGTCACCCTTAAAACTTATAAATAGGGCTAATTTTTGTACTTCTCAACTTAGAACATAATTTGAACCATTTTTGACCTTTTCTACTCCAAAACTTTTATTCTCCTTGTATGCTACAATTTTCGCCCTCCCTTGGATTCCATTAAAGTGGTTTCAAACCTTATTTCTATTGTTATTCTATCTTAGAGTAGAAAGGTCCTAGAACCATCTCCGTCCTAGTATTATCTTCTCCATTGCCAATCCGAAAATAGCTTGGAGGTGTTGAAGGTCATGCCTTACATTATCAGTTTCTCATCAAGCTAGATCATCCATATTATGAATCTTTGAAGGTTCATATCAATAAGTAGCACGTGAAAATTCTTCGTAAAGTAGACCACATCAAATTAATGAAATTGAATACATGCCAAATCAAAGGTACATGAGTTTAATCACTCTACGAGTAGAGGACTAATTCAAAATTACAATTATTGCATTAATTGGTTTAGAAGAAAATAAAAATGTGATAAAAGAAGGGATTAATTCCATATAAATATTTAGAAAAAACTTTTGGATATATAACAACAAATAATAAACAAATAATGCCAATGAGGTTTAAGTTAACTACAATGATGAAATTTATATCTCACAACATTTTATTGTGCTTGCCCAAATAAATTAGGATGTGAGTTCAAGTAAAAGTAGTTGTGAGTTCAAGTTAGAATAAGGAACCATTAGGGCATCTTTTATCAAAGTATGGGTATTTTGGTAAAAGTGCACTAATGAACTTAAATGAGCTCAATTATGTGAATTGAAATTGTTTGGAATTATTTTGTATAAATCCAAATCTCATTTTGTATCTATTACCACCTTTAGAACCTTTTATCAAAGTAAGGGTACTTTGGTAACTTTGGTATAAGGTATACACCTTACACTAATGAATAATTCCATTATATATATATACATTATGTATATGCCGATTTTTGGAGTATTTTAAAGGGAAAAAAGGTCATTCATTTTAAGAAATAAATGGTTAGTGGAATAGTAAAATGAGTAGCCATTTAAGCTTAATAGTGAGCTTAAATGAAGGCTTAGTAGAAGATTTTATGGTATGAGTAATTACCATAATTCTAATGATCATTTTGTTCAACTATAAATAGATGATAAAAATAGCCATTATGGTTACTCTTATTCACATAATTCTTGCAAGTTTTCATCTTCCTTTCTTCTCTCATTTTGGCGCCATACTTGGTGAATTTTTTGAGATTAAATGTGAATCTTCATAGTGTTCTTTACAACACTCTTCCCCTCTTGGCATCTCCATCTTATCCCTCATTCTTCCGCTTCTTCCATCTTCCATCATCCTAAGAAGGAATCAAAGAGGCGTTTCATCAAGATAAAGCGAGGAAGGAGCTTACATTTTGGAGCAAGGAATTAAATATTCCTTAAGCAATTTTTCCAAAGGTAAAAGGTACTTAGAATTTGGCCTTATTTTATTCCTATCTGTTATATCTTCTCTTATATATTCTTCTAGAAATGAGCATCATATTTGTGAGATGTCATGCCTTTTAATCCGCCATTACATCATGTGTTTGTATAAATATGAACATGAAATGAGAATCTAAAAGATCTAAAATCTTCAAATGGTATCAGAGCTTGTGTTGCTAGAATCTCATTCATGTTTATGTGTAAATAAATTCATTTCGGATGTATGAATATTTAACAAGAATTATTGAGGCCGAAAATGAGCATAAAATTGCATGTTGATCTTCTTCATGAGATTGAATTTGTTACATGTTGGGTTTCCATGATTTTTAGATGAATTGTTTATCGAATTCATGTCTAGAAAATTAAAAATATTGAATGATCATGTGATGAAATTATTATGAGAATTCGGCCATGATAAGAAATTGTAAGGAATTTTAGTGAAATTACTTGTTTGATTCACATGAATATGAAAACATGTGTGCTAATGTGTTAGTGGCATGAGAAAGTAAGCTTCTTTGATGTTAAATGACAAATTTGGGTGAAAGTGAGGTAAAATGATGTTAAAGAAACATTTTGTCACATTTTGAAGTTTTGGGCCAAAATACACATTTTGGAAAAGATGAGGTTTTGGTTGGTAATTAGTGACAAATGAAGTGTAATTAAGCTCCATTGAAGTTAAGTAAGAAGTTGGTAATATTTTGCGTGGTCGGTCTAATTTTCATGTTATGGCCGAAAACATGGATGATGAAATGGGGTTTATGTTTTGTGATGAATGTTGGATTAGTGTTGGAATGGAGTGGAATTTAAACTCCTAAGTTGTTATATAGAATTTTGACAACGTGGTGCTTAGTTGGTCTTCTTTTCATAAGTTGGCCAAACTATGTGTGAGGTTGCATTTTGGTAGTAAATGATGGTTGATGAAAATTGAGGTGGAATTGAGTTTCTGAATAGTTATATGGATACTTGCTATGATTTTACTTGGTTGGTCATCGCTTTTATGTTGTGGCCAAAATTGAATGTGATATGGAATTTGATGATAGTTCATAATTCTGAGTTGGAATTTGAACTTCCGAATTGTTATAAGTATGAGTGGTAGCAATGTGCTCAGTTGGTCATCTTTTACATGACATGGCTGATTTTAGTGAAGCTTGAGTTAAGCTTCTTTCTGTGATAAATTTTCATCAATGGATTAAGAATTGTATTTATGGTTGTTGTGTCGTTGTTCAGCTGTACCTTCTGTGGTTGGGTTGCGGGAATACAGATGGTATGCTGCCGGATTTTTAGGTTGATCGAGTTGCCTTCGAGAAAGTACAACAATTCTGCGATGTGTCAGGTAAGGATTCAACTTTATTTAATATGCATATTGGGACACCTTCGTGCATATTGGGTTAGTTAAAGCTAGTTCCTGGGCTAAGGGCGGGGCCCGGTGACTCTCGGGGATAGTCAGATGGTAAGGTTAATGGCATGCAGGTTTTAAATTTGGAAGACCCAAATTATGGGTTTATTATGTGATGCTAGAGTGCATCGGTTAATGGTTGAGAAATTTTGTGATGCTAGAGTGCATTGGTCATAGGTTGACCAATTATGTGATTCTGTGATGCTAGAGTGCATCGGTTATTGATTGACCTTATGATGGTTATGGGAAACCTAGGTCCCTCGCTGGTAGCATGTGAATGTTCTGTATATGGGAACCTCATTCGGTTGAGCATTAGCCAATGAGGGCTATCAATTGTGTATGGGTTTATGTATGTGTTTCCGTCAAGTGGGATGAAAGGTTATTGGTTTCCATCCAGTGGGATGAGAGGTTATATGTTTCCGTCTCGATGGGACGTTTATATTTGCATATCATATCATTTTATGTATATCATGAATCATGTGATATTAGGATGTATAAACTGTTTAGAACATGGCATGCTAACCCTTTTATGCAGGATTACTGACCTTTTCTTGGAGGTTGTTTTTAAAAAAATAAAAATGATGACCCTTACCTAAGCTCTTATTGAGTTCTCTCGAAGACTCACCCCCTTATGATTATACTTTTTCAGGAGCTTCTGATAAGAAACTTGCGGAGTAGCTCCATTAGGTTTCCTGTGATTTCTGTGTTCAGGTACATATAGCTCCTAGATGTGATTTTTCTTCTGCTCGGGGGTGATCTCGACTGAGAATGTTTCTGTTTGAGAATTCTGGATGAGCACTTATGAAACTACTGACGGTTAACTCTTTTATTTGTGTTAGCAGCAGCACCAGTAACCTGAAGGTGGTCAAGTGTGTTGGGCTTTGTAGGTGTAGATGCATATGCACATGTAGCACGGATCACAAATATGAGACTTGTATGATTAATTAGTCGCTTGCATGATTTGGAAAGTATGGTCAATGTATTTAAGTATTTACTTTGTCCATGTTTCTTGATGCTTAGTATATGTTATCATTAAATATGGGCATGGTTGTGATGATGCTTAGGATAAGCTTTAGTTGCCCTACGGATTGGGGTTATACACATAAGTGTTATACACATTCTACTTAAGTGTTGGGAGGCTTCGATTTAAGTAATGCCGGGCCGGGTTATGAGATCCGCTACACCGAAGTAGCCTTCGTCTGACATCATCCCCTGCTCCATTGCTTCCGCCGGTCGAGTGAGGGTGACAACTTTATATCAGAGCATGGTTTTTGGAATCAGGTATTAGAATATATCTTAGTCTAAGTGTTGGCTTCTGAGGGGTGTGTTTGGACGGGAAAAGCCTGTGCCACTGATTGATTCCAGGATAGTTCCATAAGGGTGGCCCACCTTACGAGAACTACCTTAGAATCAGAGGTGGGACTACAGGCTGTCAGTCTAAACATGCTCAGTTTCGTTAAGTTTCAGGATTTTCTTCTGTGATTTTGGATTGCACAAATTTGATCATCAAGGCATGGACATCTAGATCTGACATCATGCAAGCAAGGGTAACCTCAGGAAGGGGTTTCTCTGTTATAATTCTGATCTGATTATGATCCATCTGTCTGATCTGTTGTTGCTGGGTGATATCATTTGATTATGCTCTTCTGCTTAGGTTATCTGCATTCATGCATTGTATTACACTACAGAGCCTTAGGAATACTGCTGCTTACTTTTGTTAGGAAGGTAACCGTTCCTGTAGTGTTCTTTCTTCTGTTGTGAAGTTTCAGGTTATGGGAAATACTCACTAGCTACGAGATCTGATATCGGAGGGTTGGGGTAGAGGCCCCACTCTGTCTAAAGTTTTGTGAAAAGTATAATTGAACCCAAGGCAACAGTTATGACAACCACAACAACAAGAGGATATGTGATCAACTTGTCAGGTTTTGCTTTGCTTTCTGTATGGGATTTTCTGAGTCTGTCGGCATGACAGTTGTGTAGGGACTTTTGTCATTTTTGGAAAGTTCTGAATTTCAGGTTAAAGTCATCTTGGTGAATATAAGTTCTGAAGGTGATAGTCATCACCTTTAGTATCCGCGTTAGATTAAGATTAGAAAAGGAACCAATAGGCACTGAAAATGTCAGAGTTGTGTTCAAAGAAGAACACGACCTCATTATCTTATGTTTAGTGGCCGTCTGGAGTCAGGCGATCGCCTAGAATTGTATTCCTGGTTGCCTGGTCTCCTGTTTATTAAGTATTGGGGTCAGGTGATCGCCTGCCTCAGTGCATGATCCTTAGGATGAGTAGCCGTAGTAAGAGGTGGGTCTAAGTGAGATAAGATGTACAGAAGATCTGTGTATCAATCTTCTGTGAGTAAGGACCTCGTGTCAATGATCCTTGGGTATCATGTCAGGAACGTCACCCAGGATCTCTGTTATGCACCATTCGATGTAATAGTACGATGCTTTCGAGGAGAAGATGCCGAGCTACCGAGAAGAAGATGCCAGTTAGATCAAGCACATCCTGCAACAACTAAACAACATGAAGCATAAGTACACGGATACGAAGACGTAGGATCCATGCACAAGAATGACATGCATAAATCGACAAAATTATCCACAGAGAAGCGTTCGCATTCTACATCAACTTCAAGACATCAGAAAAAGTGTGAGACTATGACAAACATCAGTTTAGTTGACGTTAATGAGTACCAGCTAGTTTTAGGGCTCGGTACTGTCTGTGGTTGCCAGGTTGGAAAACTGGAAGCTGACTCGGGGTGCAACGAGATGCACCCTGAGATCGGGACACCGTTAGGAGGCTCATGAATGGTAGTCTAAACTACCACTCCCGTCGAATAGCAGCAGACGGTGGTTCTAGCATGTCTGGTTGATAAGTCTGGGTTAGAATTTGTGGTCAAAGGCCTTAGTGAGATTTGTGTTCGGGAGTGATGGTCATAGGAACGTTTGGGACTGTGAACCCCAGTCCACCTTCGGTTATGTCAATTTTCTATAGATTTGGTGGCACAAAAAGTTTCATCTGTTTCTGCTTACGTCAGGGAGGTTGGAATTTGTGTCTGCAACACCCAACTTTTATCTAATTTTCTGCAGTTGTGTGACATATTGAGTGTCAACTGCTTCTGACATGTCAGGTATTTCCATTTATATAATCATATACATTTATGGATGTGTTAATCATGTGAGAATTTAGAGTTAGACCCTCCCTGTGATATTTGGTATTTCGAGCATAGTTAGAGATGGGTTTTGGTCAGTGCTCTAAGAATCAGTGTTCGTATCTGTTTGTGAGTTGAAAGATCACATTATTATTAGGTTGTACCGTCCTCATTTTGATGGCGTTAGTGCGTTGGACGTGCACTATTAAGTTATAAGGTTGGTCTACTTACCAACTTTCTGCTCTGAATTCGCGAGTTAGAATTTTAAACTACGCACTCAGGAAGTGCAGCTCCGTAGCTTGTCTTGGGAAGGATAAGCTGTTTGGAATTTAGTCTGGTCAAATTTGTGCGGAAGAATGAAAGTTTTTCCTATGGAGTTGTTGGTTACCACCAAGGGAGTGATTTCAAAGTATGCTACTGCAGCTTCATTTTGTATTGGGTCAATGCACCCATGTGTTTCGATTTGGGGTCTAGCTATGACACTCCATTTCAGAGTTCTGTTGTGTAACAATTTTACCCTAATAATCTATTCTACGTCAGTTCCATCCCGTGGTATACCAATAAGATATTCTGATTCTGTCCGATATCTGAGTCTATTATCGCACCGGCATGGTGCTTTATTTGTTGACCCCTGAGCTTGACCTTGAGATGCTTTGAAGACGTGCGTTAATCTTGGTTGAAGAGGTTCATTTCCCAAAATGAGTTGGAGGATTGACACAATTCATATTAGTGGTTTGTTGAGGATCGACACCACACATATCTATGGTTTGGTGCGGCAATCACAATTACTTCCGCACCAATTGCATTGCCGATGAAGGCAATTTTCTAGTACATATTTCGGATATGAATACATTAGTTTGGTGACATTCTGCATGTAAAATTTAGGATTGGAGATCGTTGAGAACAACCGAAATCAGCATTAGATTGTCGATGTTGGTTTGTGCACATGGCACTATCTAAGATAAGTTTAGTATATTCGGTTTTCTGACGCTCCAGAATTCTAGAGTCTGAAGATATGTGGTGTCTTGTGGTTTGTTTTGCTTTGTGGGACCACATGGGAGTAGGAACTCCATTTGGTTTGACTGTGATCCACATTGTAAGGCATCGTTCAGGAGGCAGATGCGGCATGCGATTCATTACGCCCCACACCTCATTATCAGATTAATCTACTCCAAGGGGAGCATGGTGGGTCTATAACCCATATGGGTTTGGATTCAGGCCATTCTATTCGGTACTTTTCTACTAGGAACTCCGCGCCTGTAATTCAGGCATTTGGTCATTCTATGGCCGTTGTTTGATGCATCGCCAATTCCATTGTCTGGGAGTTTGTAGTAACACGAAGTCACTTTGTGAATCTGTTCAGCTGCTCTGTGATTTGAGATCTAGCCACCTACCATATGTTATGTGCTAAACCATCTAGGTGTTCTATTCTGTGACACACCGTAGGGAGAGAAGGTCAAACTCAGGTGTTCATGTGTGTTTTGTTCCGCATCATACTAGTCGGATGTTTTGAAAATAGATCAGATTTGAAATTTGTGAAAGGATACAGTTTGGTACTATATCAGTGAGAGGTATGAAAGTCTCCGGGGGCTATTGTATATGTGATTTCATTCGGAGGGATGTATGTGTTTTCGTCTAGAGGTATGTATGTGATTTCATCCGGAAGGCCGTATGTGATTTCATCCGGAGGGATGTATGCGATTTCATCCGGAGGGACGCGATAGTTCTGACACTAAGGATACTCTTGGAGGATCAAGAGTCCTATGGGGGGGAGGATGTTACAGTCCACCCTGGGATGATAGAAAATTTTCTAAATATTTTATTCGGGGATTGGATTCTGTAGTACCGAGACTCCATTTTGAATGTGCAGGACACGTTTTCTGTTAAGTATCATGTCCCGAAACTTCATTTGAGGTTCATTTCTGCCGGATTTGACATTTTAGATTTGATATGTGAATTCCGGGCCATTTTGCCAAAATTCACTTCGGATGGCAAAATGGTCATTTTAAAAAATTGGACAAAGTTGGAATTATGTTGGATAATAAATGCCACCATTTTGGAAGGGAAATAAGGATGAGTTAGTTTGTTAAGAGATGAGATATATTATGTTATGAGATAAAGAGGATGAAATGTTATTATATTAGTAAGTGGAAAACATGTGTCACTTAGTTGTAGGAGGATGAGATATACAATTATTATTATTTTCTGGTAGGAAATAAAGGATGGAGTAAAAAGGGGTAATATGTTTGTGATTGGAAATTAAAAGAAATGAAAAGAAGGGATGAGGTAGTAAGTAAATGAAAAAGAAAGGATAATAATA
>JBBYHH010483778.1:0-11219 GCA_038382905.1 Daphne laureola
GGATGAAGACTGAAATGTCCACCTCTTGAAACCCTATGAATAAAATAGAAAGAAA
The DNA here is from genome assembly GCA_038382905.1 of Daphne laureola. Classification (NCBI taxonomy): domain Eukaryota; kingdom Viridiplantae; phylum Streptophyta; class Magnoliopsida; order Malvales; family Thymelaeaceae; genus Daphne; species Daphne laureola. The sequence goes on from JBBYHH010483778.1 coordinate 56, forward strand.
AGTAATTTTTTAAGACCAAAATATCATTTTCCCCAAAAGTGGGAGTTTCTTCTGTATCTGTTCCTCCAATTTCAAACCCGAACCGAACAAAAGCAAAAGGGTTGATTACCTTTGTGTCGGAGGGTCGGAGCACTTTGCTGCCGGAAGCACGCCTAGCAGATCGGCTCATTCAAATTTCACACCTTTTCCCCTTCTTTTCGTTCCTCTCAATCATGAGTCCAGATTTAAATTCCCAACGTTCAATTCTGGGTCATGATTTGCTTCCTTCTCTGGTCTCGCCAAAGATCACATCTTTTTTTTCTTTCCTTTCTTGGTCCGGGTGTCATCAAAATGTTACCACTAATAAACTGTTCCGATCACAACCCTTCTTTGAATCAGACACCCACAAGAACAGACAGAGGGCTACATGGGCGGCTTGAGCAGAGTTGAAGTGGTCAGAAGCAGAGGTTGTTCAAAGATCATCGTTGATCTCTCTTCTTCTTTCAGAGGTTTACAGGTTCAATCATTCGAACCAATGTCGCCGGCTCTATCTTCCGTCTGGACCGAACCCGCCGGCCGCCCCTTCGCCGGTCTTGTTATATGCGTCACTGGCCTTTCTAAAGGTGAAAACTTCATTTATTTATCCCCACTATGTTGCTCCAGTTCCAAACTTGTAAGTTGCCTAGGCTTTGTTTACTTAAAAATTTCAGGAATTTTCATTTCAAATTTTATTTGTAAATATTTTTACTTGTTTTTAAAATTTTGAAAACTCTAACCGAGATAAAATCTTATTTTCAAAATTTTGAAAAACTCATGCTTTAATATAGAAAATCTTATTTTGAAGTTCCTTCTTAAACATTTATTTTTCAGTATTTAATTTATGATTTTATTGTTTAATCATTTTGAAATATAAATTTAAGACTTTTATATGTAAATAAAAATTTCATATATTTATTTTACAAACATATTTTATTTATATTTTTTCTATTTCAGAATAATGTAGATAAATTAAAATCAAATAAACATCAAAAATCAAACGTTTCATTATTTTTTTTTAGAGGGAGAGAGTACTAAAGTTTTGGAAGTTTTGAAAACAAAAGTTTTTATTACTTAATAACTAATTATACATCCAATACTATACTAGACTATTACAAAAGAAACTTGACATGAAAATTTTAGAAATTTTCATAACGAAACGGGCCTTTAGTTTTTAAGCTAGGATTTCATGTATGTTTATTTATTGAACATTTTGTTGGTTTGTTTTGTGTGTCAGAAGCTAGAAAGCAAGTGAAAGAAGCAACAGAGAGGCTAGGTGGCCAGTACAGCGCCAATTTAAGTCCTCAATGCACTCATTTGGTGGTTCAGATATCCTTAAATTTGGTAGAAGTGTTAAAGATATCTTTTTTTATTATGAACTTGGTTCATAGTTGTGTACCTTGACACCTGTTTACAATTCTGCTGGACGCAAGCTTGACAATGCCTTCAAGCATGGATCAAAGGTGGATTTCTTCATTGTCACGTTAGGGTGGTTTGTAGATAGCGTCACAAGGAATGGTATCTATCACTTGATTTTGGCCTGAAATTTTCTGTCTTTAGGTATCTGCAGAGTCTTAACACATGTTAGATTTTAACTGCAGCAAGGTTGAAAGAGTCGCTCTACACGGTGAAGGGTGGCGCCGGAGGAGACAGGAGTATGCGAACGGAGCAGTTTGATCGGATTTCGGGGTTATCCGGAGCTGAAAACTTTATTTCTTCTGCTGGTTTCAATATGAGAGAAGAACCGCTTCTGCGGTCTCATGCCAATGACTCCAGGAAGCATATGGGTTTGAGTTTAACTCTATCCGGTCATGTCATGTATATTGATTCCAGAATTTCGGATGAGCTTCGGAGTAAGGTAACATAAAACATTTCTGACTTGTTTCATCTCAGCATGTTATTAATTGCTTGGCTGAGTTAGAAGCTTTTCGGATCAGTCTAACCTTTCTAGCTTATGTTGTGTCATGTAAGCTGTATGATGAAGCTACTAAAGAGGGTGGACGAATCACAGATCAGTGGTTTGAGGGATGTAATGCAAGTCTTGTAGTATGTGAACAGACTTCAGCACATCGATATATCGGTCACTCGAACAACCTTGTAACAGTGAGTGTAGAAATACCTTCCTGGATGTTGTAGAAAGAGAAAACCTTTCTTGATTCCTTTCACTAATCTGTGATTGCTTTTACTTTGTATTAGCCATTATGGGTTCTGAGAACATCAAGTGAGAAATGTCTGCAGAGGCTTGTTCACTTGTCAGCTGATCTGGCTTGGCAAGTTGGACTCATGCTTGAGAAGTCTCATAAGACTTGTTCTGCAATATCAGAGGTATTCAACACTTCGGTTTCTAAATAAGGTCGAAAGGTTATGGGTCCGTTTAGTTGTGATTTTTTTTTTTCTTTTCCATTCTCAATTTCATTTGTAAATACTTTGGTGTATAACTGACTAGTATTAATGAATGGAAAATCTTATTTTCAAAATTTTAGAAAACTCTAGTATTAAAATTGAAACCTTCAAAAACAAGGTTTTCCATTTTAACATATGAGTTTCCTAAAATTTGGAAAACAAGGTTTTTTATTCATTAATAGTTAGTTATACATACAAGTATTTACAAAGGAAATCAGGAATGAAAAAGTTGGAAAAATTTCCACAACTAAACGGACCCTATAGTTTTTGCTACTGCTAAGTTGAGACTTATTGTATTGGTAGGTAACTAGTGAAGGGAGTGTTGTTAAAGGTGGTCAGAGCAACAAAAGCATAGCAATCCATGAGGAAAGGAAGCAGATTGTTTCTTCTGCTAAAGTTGGGGTTAGAAACCGCCGTGTTCATCGAATGGAGGCAAGTACTAGACAAGTATTTCATCAAACCAAGTTGCAAGTACCTACTGTCAAAGCTTCCTTACATATCCAGTTTTCGCCTTTGCAGGTGTATCAATCCCCCATCCGTCCATTAAATCCAAGCTTTCTTCTAGACTCGATTCGTTGGTTGATATCCGAGCCCACTTCAGCTGCTTCCATCTATACAGGCTCTTCGAGGGCTGTAAATGGTAACGAACATCAATCCATGTTCTTCTATGCAACAAGGGGAAGCAAGGAGGAATCAGAGGATTCAATAGCGAAGTTGACCAGGCCTCTTAACGAAAGGTGGTAAACCCTAAAACCCTAAACCCCGACTACATATACTCCCTCCATCCCAGAATAACTTGCTAGTACTCCTAAAAGTTGGCGCATTTCCTATTAAGGAATCTTTTATCTTATACGTCAGTTTTACTTTATTTGTCCTAAGTCTTCAGCACTTCTTAATTTTTGTGTCATTCAAATGTACCGGTTTTTCGGGGATAGGGGAGTATGATTCAGACGACTTGATCGCATGTTATTCCATTCAGTTTTAGCTAGACTGATGCATGCTATTAGTGTAAGGTTTGTTCTTGTATCATCTGACTTTTCAAGTGCAATTGTGGTTGCAGTGAGAAGAATGAGTTAATCATCAAGAACCACTTCCTCACAATACTGTTTCCAGTCGATCGATTTTCAGAGATGGGGCCTTCTGCACGAACGTATTTCAGTGACAATGGCTTCACGTGTTTGCAGGTGTTGGATCATGTCTTCACCTTTTATCAGGTATCTCATTGAGATTGATCCTGTACCTTGTCCCGCAAGCTATCATCACCTTGTGTTGTCATAAACCCTAATAGACTGTGTTCTTCAGGACAACATGTCACTTCAGGAGATAGAAGTCGTGATTCACACGGATTCCAGGCATGCTGATCGGCTTAGGGCTGTGTACTCAAGTAAAGAGACGGCGGAACTAGGGTTCGTAGCCTTTAAACGAATCGAGTTTTTAGGAAGCCGCAAGACCTTTGAGATGTTGAAGCGTGTCGCTGGGGACAACAGCGCTGTTTACGAGCTCATACTCAGAGCTTGATGGTTGTGTTGCAAGATCTTCAGCTACATCAATTTTGTAATTCGTTTACTTCATGAAATGTACATGAGGAAGTTGTTTTCCTGTTTGGTGTCCATTACAAGACTTCATATGCAACCAACTTCAATTCTAACTACGTTACATGATTGTTCTGAGGTTAAAGATTGGGCCATTCATTTACAGGTGAAACAATACAACTCTAATCTTCTAACCAGGTTTAGTAGATTGCTGCTGCTGGAGCTCCCATCGAAAAAAAGGTAGATGGCTGGAGCTTCTTGGCTGGATCCAAGATAGTAGCTAGGGCTCACGAATTCTGAGTAGTCCTCGACTTTGTAGCTCGTGAAGCATAACAAGTGCTGCAGAATCATAAGAACCTTTCTTGTCTGCTCTTGCATCGCCAGTGCATTGAACAGGTCCGCATACTGGTAACTGCACTGAGATTGTCGACACAAAGCTGCTAAAACCCGTCCTTACTTCAGAACCTTCATTGAATTCGATCGGAGTTCTGAAGAGAAGCGATTCGACCATAAGTTTTACTAAAATATTAGAGAACCCAACAAACTCGGCATGAGAGAGAGAGAGAGAGAGAGAGAGAGAGTATTAAAGGCTTACTTCGACTTCTCTTCTGTTGTCTCGAATGTAGGCATTGGCCATAGCTGTGTCCTGCAAAACTCAAAAATACATGTTCGAGGTGCCCCTTTCTTTGTGCTGACCGCTTCGATTACTTGTGAAGAAAGCAACAAAACAAAAGATTCGTCTCAAACAAAGCACTAAAATAATTAGTTGGATTTTTAATAAAAGCCTATAAAGCTACTTTTCAAAATTACATGTTCCAAATTATAGTCAGCGTATGCTGCTTTGCACACAATATCAGAGTGCAATAATGCAAAATCGACACGAAGATATGAAGATAATTGACAATTCTGTACCTGGAACATCAAGAGGAATGTAGTCTGCTCCATCAGGGGAATCACTACCACGTGATTCTGCAAGGAACTCGGTTTCACTTATCTTTTGCCTTTTACAAGCTGAACCAGAGGAGACATCGGGCCCTCGTTGCAGCCAGTCAGGAACGCCACGATAGATATCTTTACTCTGCAAAGCATTACAACTTTCAAAGCATTAGTTAACTGATGGTTGACAGCTGATAAAAGATAGAAAACAAGCATATACGAAAACGTACCTTAAGTGTCTTCAATAACTGTGCAGCTGCTTTTCCTTTTGCAGTTTTTTTCTTCTGATCAGACCCCTTCCCGGCGACAATTTTATCCAGCCGTAATGTGAGCTCAGCATGCACCATATCCCCTTGCTTAATAAATTTTTCACTGAAAGGGTAACCGAGCGAATCACATAATTCATGCAATTCGCGGGTTGGAGCAAGCTCTAAGTTTTCAGGGGATACAATCGGAGATAACAATGGTTTGAAAACTCTCCAAACTGCATCAAGATCGAGCTTCGAGTCAATCAGAACCGCACCAGCAATGCTTTCTACTAAGTCACCAAGAGCCTGTAACATATAAATGGTGCAGAGAATGAGATGAAACTTCAATGTTATTTAAAGGAATCACATTTCTATTTTTTTTGTATCAAGAACGTAAACAAAATAAAATAAGTAGCCCACCTTAGGGCCTGATGCAGTTGGACAAGCTCCAGCGACCTCATCCGAGATAGGGAATGAATTTATGTAATTTTTTACTTGTTCTGACAACAAAGTTGAAGAATGTTGAAGAAATTTATACAGTTCATGGCGCACAGCAACTTGAGCGAAATTTTCATTGTTAACTGAAGCTACGCGCAAATCTGTCAACTCTCCAGGATCAACAATTGGATGATTCTGGTAGAAATACTGTGTAAAAAGCAAATCCAGTACAGCATCTCCAAGAAATTCAAGCCTCTGACAAAAGAAAAATGCAAAAAGTACATCATATGAATGACATGCCTTTGTAAATAACAGAAGCATAAAACAACTTGAAATCATCTTGCTTCTGATTAAGGCTGGCTGAACTTGAAGCTGCTAGCGTTTTCAAACCACACCGCAAAACAAACTTAACCAGAGTAATGTTTTTGTAGTTGAAATCATGAGAGCTTAAAACTTTACCTGATAAGAGTGTGACCGGGAAGCCGATTCATGAGTTAGAGCCTCTTGCAATAAAAGCTTCGAAGAGAAAGTATAGTCAAGCTTCGCCTCTAGATCCTGTATTGCATCAACTTTTGGGGTATATGGTCGAACTGATGCTCCATTAATGACTCGAAGTAGTAGAACCTCACTGATGTCAACTTCTACTCCAAGCCATTTCAACACATGAATTGCTGCACCGAATCCACCGCTGACATAGTACGCACCAATAAGCGCTTCCGCACAGTCTGATATGGTTTTGGAAACCATCCATCTATGTCCCAAATCACAACTTTTTCCCACCTTGACTTTCACGTTTTCTGTCTGATACTTATCATCTAAAGGGACTTCTGAAGTGTCAATCCCACATTCACAGGGAACAGGTTGAAGAGTTTGCTGTCCCGGAGCAACCCAACGACGGGGATCAAATGCAGAGTCTCGCACATATCCCTTCATATTTTTTTAAAAGAATTCATCAGCATTTTGACAAACAACTACCATATCAAATAACCACTGACGAGAACAACCAGGCAAAGAAAATAAAGCAAGTTGATGATGAGTCTAATACCTGTATATTTCGATCTATTCCCAACTTATGCAGGGCTGAATTTCGTATAACGCTTGTCCTCCGAGCAGTTAATTGTCCTTCGTGTTCCTCAGGATACTGAAGAAACAGGTGGCAGCTTGTAGCATATTTTAGAACTGAATCCCCAAGTAATTCCAGCCTTTCCATAGAAAAGCTTTCACAGCATCTTAGGGTTGTAAGTGCTTCCAGAATCTATTCGCCAAAGTGCAAGAACTCAGTGTGTTATCCCAAGCAATCATATGCATCATGAAGGGTGAAAATATTGATTAACCAATCTATTAACAGAACTCACCATTGTGCTAGGTATGCTAAGATAACAACCAATCTCTTCTCTTAGCTGGGTGGCAAGCATCAAGGACTCGAGACGATGCATCAGAGACGGGAGTAAGTAAAAGGACTTCATAACACTAAGGTCCATGTTAGTCGGAAGTAAAAGCTCTGGGGGCATATGAGCGTAAAATCTTGGTTTCTCAGTTACTGGACCAGCTTGCGGTGCTGAGGGAGAATACATCATAAACACGCGATAAAGAAGAAATGTTAGATCAAATTGTGTGGTTGCTCTGGTAACTTAGCATGAGAGCAACATTGCGAAGTTCCCATTTCTCCAATTTCTCTTATAATGAGATAAGATAATCTGATATAAATGTTCAAGATCAAAATGACATATTACTCCTCCATCCCATTCTCTGCTCTGATTGCCTTTTTGGGTTGTCCGTAAATGTTCGCTCCATTTTCTAAACTAGAATTATTATTATTTTTTTTCAATTTCCACCATACTTAAAAAAACTTAAAGAAGTAGGGTTCATGTTCACCATACCTTCATCATTGAACTTCACTAGAAGATTGTGAGGGTTATGACTTTGTTTAAGCAACAACAAAGGCTGTGTGGGAAATTTCAGCTCAATCCCATACCTAGCCAAGTAAAAATCATACTCGATATTAAATTATATTTCAGAAATGTAAAGAACACAAATTAGGATTCTGAAAACACTTACTTTTTGCAGAAGTAATCAGAAAAAGTGGTGAACTTTGAGGCAACATTATCAGTGTTCCCATCAAAGCAATTCTCAGCAGAAGTTCCAGTCATTACTTTCATGATAGAGTATATCTTCCCTGTGTGAACAGCCACTACGACCATATCATTGAGAGTGTTAGCATCGGTCGGGCCATTCGCCAGGTGGATCACATTGCTCCCAACACATTCTGCTTCGGGTGAATCACTCTGGTTTACCAACAAATTGTTCCTGGCGAACGTGTTGGCAAGTTCACCCAAGAGTTTTATAGAAACAAAAACGGAATCAATCACATCCCAATTAAGTTTCCAACCATTCTCAGAAGTGATCTTGAAAGGCATAAGCAAGTAGAAGTTGGTTGGATTCCAAAAGCTCATTCCGCTCTGAAGGATAAACTCCCTTCGCTTCCCAGACGACTTAGATCCAGAAAATAATTTCCCAAACAAGCCATTAAAAAAGAATCCTTGAAAGCATTTTGCTTTTTCCATCTGGAGAAAAGGAAGGAAAAAAAAAAAAAAAAAGGTTAGGAACCTCAGCCCCTATACCACAACAACTATTGTAAAATGAAATATTTAAATTCATACCTGTTCATCATTCAAATGCACTTGCCCGGCATAGGTAACTGAAGTCTTCACCGTCTTTCGAAGCAGATAGAGCTCCAGTTCCATATTGCCCACATCATTTTTCAGTTCTGATTGAATTAACAGGATGAATCCTGAATAAACTTGACTTGGGATGCTGCAGGTGAAATCAAACCTATACGCATGAAATGTTTTGCTTTCAGAATGTTCCAGCCAGCTTCCACATAAATCCCGGATGCATACTGTCCCATGCAACTCCTTCCTTTTTGTTGTCCCTTTGCACAATTACATGAAAGGAAAATTAGATATAAGTTTAAACATAGGAAACAAAATAAAAAATACACATCAAGCTAAAGCCAACCAGCCCTACTGCCTTTTTTATTGATCTTAGACCTGAGACTCGAATCCGAATTGTCAGGTTAGGGTCACTGTTGTTAAAAGCGCGCTTAAAGCACTAGGCGCTGAGCGATTTGCCTTTAGGGCTTTTTAACAGTGAAGCTCAGAGACCTTGTGTAGGAGTAAACGTTTCGATTTTTTTGAAAAGCGTCACTAACTGCCATGTCAACTGGGAATTTCATGCATGCTGTAAGCGATAATTGACAAATATGCAGAGGAAGATTACGAATTGTGTATGACTTTTATATATTCTCTTGGATGTTCTACATATTGTTTTCAAATTTTGCAAGAGCAATTCACTATCGATTTATTATGAATCTGATGGTATAACATTCTTCCTTTCAGACTTTAATGACTACAAAAAGAATCAGACAAACTAAATTGCTCCCTTAAGCAAAATAATACTAGCATCTTTCATTACTTCATATTTAAAAAACAAGAGGCACACACCTGGACCTGACTCAGAATCTTTTCCCTTTTTCTCAAGAGAAATCACTGGAGGCTCTTCAACAGATGGCAGAAGATGATCATTCAATGCACCCATTTGATGGAGTTTCTTGCATGCTTCTAAGCACACAAGCTGCTTAGCTAGGTGTGAGTTTCTAGCTAAAGGGCCAACAATGGTTCCAAAAGGTGCATTTGGAGGTAGTGTCAATTTACACTCATACAAACCTCCTGATGATGATATTTGGAAACATGGCTTTGGCCTGCAAGATCTGCATCAAGCAATGCAAAAACAATTGCTTGTTAACTCACAAGACACAAAATCTAGAAAGAACAAACTTAAAAAACCTTAATTAGATATCCATACTTATCACCAGGGAGCTTTTCACAATAGCGATGAAGAAGGCTGACGCTAGAATCTGCAGAAATCGATGCTCCTGTAGCATCTGCTTTGTAGACATCTTCTTCACTAAAGGTGCATGCTTCTGGGAGGCATGTTTCAGGATCCCTTCTTATAGCAGTGCTTATCATTGAATGCTCACTCCTGATTATTTCAAAAATCTGATTTCTCTGTTTCACGTTTTCCCTGCAATACAGCCAGTAAATGCTTCAACTATCTTTCTCCCACGGTCTAAAAACACAGTGGTAACAGAAAAAGAAAGGAAAAAATCACTTGAAGAAAAAGGGTTGAGCCTCACGTTTCAAGCATCATTATGAACTGGGAATTATCTTTGCGAGCTCGGCCTCGAGATTGAACATAGCTCCGCACTGTTGTAGGCAGGTCGTAGCGAATAACACAAGAGCATTTTGGAACATCAATACCCTCTTCAACCACATCAGTTGAAAATAATAAGTTCACCTGCATGGATGGAAGCATCACTCACTGCAGAATCTTTTTCTTTTCCTTAAAAAGAAAAAGTTACTGCAGAATACGATCTAAGTACCTTTCCAGTACGAAACGAGTCCAAGGTTTTTATTTGAACTTTTTGTCCCATTGCACCACCTGATGTACCAGTTCCAGTCAAATATGAAACTTGGAAGTGAGACAGACAGGTTACTTTCTTCATAAATCTTTCTATAACTTTGGCTGTAATAATCCTCTCAACAAAAATGAGGCACAGTACTTGGCTAGATTCTCTGCAACAGAAAGTATAAGAGTAAACTAACTTTTTAAATTCCCAGATAGGAACTTATGAATCTTGAGAACATCTTACCCAAGTGACTGGAAGATCCGAATAAGTTCATGCAGTTTTGGAGATATAAAGCCATATTCTTTGGCCTTGAAACAGTCTAACCCTGAATCTAAACAGGTCTCTTCATCTGATGACACTAGAAAATAAATGAGTTTGCAGAACCAACGAAGCCAAGAAAAGATACTTTATAAAAATGGAAACCCATAACAATGGTCTAAACTTTTTTGAATGAGATGATTTGGGGTAAAGCAAGAATACCTTGGGGCAAAGACTCTCTGATTATTGACAGTATTTCTTCAAGAAACCTTTTTCCATGTAAAATACATTCTCTGTATATTTCAGATTCATCATTCGTATCTGGAACATTCTCAAGAGAGACCTTAACAGCCTATGAGAAATGAAAAGATACGTTGGCCAGTGCAGTTTCAAAGAGAAAGTATGACTAAGGCACAACATCAGTGGAATATTCAGCGCCTGTGAGAATGCTCCAGATATAAATAGTAGAGTATCTTGTAAACAAGGGATTCCAAATTTATAAAAAGTTATTGTATAGAGAATTCTTCCTCATAGGCACTAAGTCTTTCACAGTTGTTGTTTCTTAGCTATACTTATCTTTAATACTGATGGCCAGTAGGCCCAAATCAAGGATCCAAGGCCCAAAAAATGTCCATATACCCAAAGAATGCTTGAGTCAGAAGCCCAGGAAAGAGGACCCATTTAAAACATCTGAGGGTCTGATACCCGAATACTGATATACTCAACCCGAAGTCATGCCCTCAGCACATTATAGGCCCGAGGACATGCATCCAGGACATAAAGGCCACATGTCGTCTGACATCTAACCGCCTCTTTCCCCTCAGAATATTACGGATGTGCCACTCTATTAGACAAGACTATATAAG
>JBBYHH010483889.1:0-11218 GCA_038382905.1 Daphne laureola
TGACTATGATTAAGAAACAAGTTCACATTAATCCAATTTAACAAATTGAAATCATACATGCGAACAACCGAATAAATGAACAAATGATACTTTTCTTCTTCATCTTTCTGATTCCTTGCAATTTAGCCCCAACTAAAATTATCTTTCAAATAACACTTACTCAAATCCTTTATCTTCTCAAAACTTTGCATTTAAGCACATATAGTTTTGGAATCCTTAAAACTAGAAACTCAACAAAGAGAAGGGTTAATGTGTTGGTTTTAGAAGTGTTTGGAATAGAATTGATTAGATTAAAAATATTGAGGTGCATTGTGGAAAATAAGTGATGGTAAAACTGTCATTTCTTATGAAACCGTCAATTTAATGGCGAAGTTGGATGGAAAGGACCACATTAGGTCAATAATCTAAATTATGGGATGTAAATAGATCAAAAAGTTAAAACATGACTAAAATAGGTTAATCATGCAACAGATAGGACCTCCAATAGAATTTACTCGTAAGTGGTCAGTCAATGATAATCGAACTCAAACTATAACATCAGTGTGGAAAATTTACCCTAATACTCCCAGCATCCCAAGTGGTGTTGTCACAAAATCAAAAAAGAAAATTTTCCTAAATGAAATGACATTTTCTACTTGTTTTATTTTAGTGCATTCTCACCCTTATAAATGCACTCACTCAAAGATTTTAAGGAGTAGGTTGGGAGGGGTGGAAATGAGTTTGGAAGAGGGTTATAATAAAAGTTTATATAAAATGAGTTAATGATCAAAGATAATCTTAATCTAAACAAAAAACAAAAAGTAACAATACGTTTGGACGAAGGAAGTATAACATTGATGCCAAAAACTACTTGAGAAGTGTCTCGCTTCTCTCCTCCTAGATGCGCCACTCGCGCAGCCCAAGGTTTCCTCCCAGCGTTATTGCCAATGTGTCTAGGCACCGTCGAGCCACAAGGCAGTCCCTTCCGGCGTACTCGCCTTGCTTCTACACATTCTGTTCATTGTTCCAAACAAGCATAAGACCAGGGTTCGTGTTTCTCCCGCCATCGCCTTGCGATTCGGTCCGCCTCCGTTGTCAAGTTTGTTGCAGGTCGATGCCTACTGCCTAGGCTTCCTGGTTATGGTCCCGCCTGTCTCTTGCCTTGCTCTCCTCCCAAATATAGAGGACAGGGAGCCGCATAGGAAGCCAACGCAGGACACTTGCTCAATTAGCGATGCGACGCTCCTCTAGTCTTTGTGTCGTCGATAAATTATGCTTAGGTTTTCTACCAGCCCTCCTCATTGCTGGTATATTTGGCCTTCTCTCCACGAAACCTGAGGGTGGAGTAAGAAGTTGGTTGTTGATCCCGCTTGGTGCTTGAGTTTGGATTGGCTCGGATTGTTCACGGTCCCTATAGATCGCTTGCTAGATATGGGTGGGTTTTGTTCGAGGAAGACGACCTAATGGATTGGTGTGGATAGATGGGGTGTCATGGGGATGGACCGTGCTATATTGCAGGAACAGGTTGTGAGGGGTTTGGGGGCTGTCCGCTCTTGGCTGGAAGGGTTGAACGTGGATTTGGTAATGATAGGGGGTGATATGCAGAGATGAGTCTAGACTCTCCCTGTCAGCAGGAATGAGGTGTTGGCACGGAGTGACCCTGGGTTCTGGTCCTCTGGATCCTCTGGTGTTGCTCCTACTCGCAATTCAGACGCGCAATGGATCAAGGCTAGTATGGTTGTTGTTAGACAGTTAGTTTGTATCTTCTTCGTCATTACAAATGGGGCAGGTAGGATCGGCTTTTGGGATATCATTGCAGAGATAAGATAGATTTTAGCACTTTATCAGCTATACAGGAAAAGGTCGTATATTTCTGTTAATCTTGAGTATGCTCAGGACTGGTATACCTTTTATCCTTTTGCTGGATTTGGTTCGATCTTTGTTTACCTCTGGAGGCTGTTGATATGATCCTAATTGTCATGAGCTGGTTCTCTAATACTGCATCCGTCTCTGAAAAATTGATTAATTTGTTTTGTTATTTTCAAGGTATTTAATCTATAATTTATTTTCATGAATATTTTAACATATAAAGTTAAATAATTTGTATGTGTATCATAATTTATAATATATTCTTTTTAAATATAATTTATTTGAATTTATTCTTCATTATTTATCTTAAAAAAATTTAAATTAAACAATGCTATATAAAATATGAGAAACAAATAAATTAACTTTTTAAGCACGAAAGGAGTATATCATAGTCGTGTATCTTAGGTTGTTGTTCCATTTTATCTAGGTTCATTTTGTTCTGGTCTTTATTCAAAAGGTAGGTTCATCATGTTTTCCCCGTGTGGGACTTAAGTCAGTCTATCAGCATTATTTCTTTTCGTTCTTATGCTTTATATTGGAGTTAATATTTGATGCACCAATAATGAAAAAGAAATTTCTCACCATCATTATTTTATAAATAAAAGGGTTTATAGATTTATTATAAAAATAATATTTAATATAAGGGATTCATAAAACTGTTTCTATAAAAGGAGTGAGGGTAGAAACTTTCTTTTTTATCCGTGGTGCACTAAATATTAATTCTATATTATTTAACGCAATATATTTTTCCATTAAAAAAAATGACATTAATGCAAAAAATTTACTTAGGTAGTGACGTAGTGTTAGGGAAAATTGTCCCAATAACAAATTTTCAATTTTCTCAATTTCAATTAATAAAATAATTTTAAATTTATCAATTTTTCATCGATTATCTATCACATTTTTCTCAAATTTTCTTACTCACGTATTATTTTTATCTCTAAAAAATTGGTTTGTTTTAAAATGAAATATTTTATATGTAAGTTATAGATTGATGTTTCTAATTTCTAAGTATACTTTTTCCTGAATTTTTTTAATTAATTTTTTTTAGTAATAATTTAAATCTATCACAGCATCAAAAAAGAAAAGTACCAATTTTTCAAAGACTAATAAAGAACTTCTCATCCATCCATCAAAATACATATGATCAAAATGCACCAAATATCCCTTTACTTTGGTGACTCGTACGAGTTAGTCATTTAAGAGTAACTCAGTGTAATTTAATCCTTCAAATTTATGAAATGTAGCAAGTTAGTTCCTCTAACTTATAAAACATAAAAGAATGAGGAGGAAAAATATAAGTACCAATATCTATTCCAAATGTATTTCAATACTAATTTTTCACAATTAATTTATTATTTATTTTTATTTCAATTTAAGTTATAAAATTAAAACTTGATATACAAATAATAATTTGATGTCCTTATACAATGATAATTTAATTTGATATTTTTAAATTCATACACATATTGCAATATTTTAAAAATAAATATAAAGAATAATTTAGATAATTATTGGGATGGAGGGAGTATTTTATATTATCAATATTATAAAAAAACAAAGATTACATTGAATTAATTATTGGGATGTTTTTCTATAATTGAATAAGTAAGCTGCACTTAAGTATTTTAATTAACTTAATCTAATTAATCGACTTGCCTTGAGTATTCTATATAAATAATATCGAAAAATCCACATTCATCTCTATTTATAAATGATAACTCTTGATAAAGACATACCATTAACTATTTAATGTGCCTAAATACCAAAATTTATTTTTGAGAATTATTTAATTAGAACAATTTGGACCTAACATAATAATTAGTTATGAATAATATTCAATATGTAATATATACACCCTCCATCCTATAGAAAAACACTCACTCCAATAGTCTCATTTGTAAACTTTAAGAATTAAGTCATATTAAGTTAAATTTGAAAAATTAATCCATATAAGTTATCAAAATAGAGAGACTACTGATGCATTTTGGCCAACACATATCCCAAAAATTTCCCTTTTCCAAAACTAATTTCTAACCTTTGCTAGACGCCTTGGAACTTAGACGATGAGTGTATTTCATAATAGTTTTTTAAAAATAGTTTTTATATTTTAAAAAATTATTTATGAATAATTTTTCACGATTAATTATAGTGATTTAATTTTAATTATTAAAAAATTATTAAAAATATTACAGTTTTTAAACGGCACTGATACCGGTGACAGAAATTTTAATTTGCAGAGGTCATCTCATTGAACAGAACTGACTATAGGGACCAAGTACAGAATAAGACTAACGAAAACAATAAAGGTTCATCCGGCAGGAACACTGGAAATGGAAAATGTTGCCAGAAACTGAAGAACGGAAGCGAGAACCACCCGCCTGATTTGGATCGAATCGAACAAATTCGCCACTGGAAAAGTCTAGTTCGAACCAATTCCAGTCTCTTCTTCGTGAATTCTTCTGGACGAATCTCCGGTCCATCGATCCATGTCGATTACCATGGTATTTTCTTCTGGAAATTATCCCTGTTAGTTTCTGTGCGCTGAGATGATTAGAAGTAGGAAAGATGTTTGTGTTTTCTATGAATCATGGAATGCGTGATCTAGTCGACAAACTTTGCGGTTGTTTTTTATGCTGTATTCGATTTCGAGGCACTGTTTTTTATTTTATTTTATTTGCATTTTATTTTGTTTTGTTTGTTTCTCCTTGAAGCAGGTCGATAGAAGATATGGCTGGAAAGAATTCTTCATTCTGGCGTATCAGAGCTTGGGTGTGCTCTTTGGTGACTTGAGCATTTCACCCCTTTATGTTTTTAAAAGTACCTTTTCTGGGAGGTTGAGTAACTACCAAAGTGAAGAAGTTATACTTGGGGCATTTTCCTTGATATTTTGGACTTTAACCGTGCTTTCATTCGTTAAGTATGTATTTATCATACTCAATGCTGATGATAATGGTCAAGGTAAAGGCCCAAGTTTTCTGGACTCTGTTTCATTGCAACAGGGTTGTTTTTTCATCTGATACTTGTGATGGTGAATGTTTTGCAGGAGGGCTGTTTGCTTTGTACTCTCTGCTTTGCCGGAATGGTAAATTTTCTTTACTTCCTAATCAACAAGTGGCTGATGAGGAGGTTTCTTCATACCATAGTCCAGGTTACTCGAGCAGAAACGTTCACTCGTCTTATTTGAAAACGTTTGTTGAGCGACACAAAAATTTAAAGACAGTTCTACTCATTTTCGTTTTGTTTGGTACCGGCCTGATTATCAGTCTTGGTGTTCTGACACCGGCGATATCTGGTAACTGCCTTCTCTTTGCTTCTTATATTTGCTGCTGTTCATGCTGCTATATCATAGCCCCATTCTCCAAATCATTAACTCTCTTATCTATTGTTGATTATTTATTGCAGTTCAATCATCGATCATTGGACTGAAGGATCGACTGAACAACAAGCATCATGGTTAGTGATACACTCTAACATTGGAGTAAGAATTTAGTGACTGAAACTTCCAAAGGAGTTTTTTATATGATCCATGAGAAGAACTTGATGATGTTCCAATCAGATTTGAATTCAAGCAATACGATTTCTTGATAGGCAATGTGAAATCAATCCCATAAAGACCCTATTGAATAGTTAATGCCATCTGTCTTTTTCTCCCAAAATACTCTTTTGGGGGAAGGTTGGAACATCCTTTTTTTAAATAATTTTAATTGCTGTTAAGAAAAAAAAAAATCTTGTCATCTGTTGGGTCAGGCTATGCTTAGACATTTTAAGATGCAACTGTAGACATCGATGTGTTGCCATACAATGTCAAGATTAGAAACATACAAGGTTTTTATTTCCTGTGCTTTGCAACGGGTGTATATTGCAACATTAGTATGTTTCTATAATTGCATAATGATATAAACAATCATAGAAAATAGTATAATTTCATAAAATAAATGAAAGAACCAAATTTAATTAGAGGTAAAAGAAATTTAGGTCTAAAACTTTTCATATTTTATCATATTAGCTTTAAGAATTTAGGGGCCAATTATGCATAAAATGGTTAGAAATAAGAGTTAAATCAAAGTGTTAGTCTCTACACCAATTTGAGATGAATAAAAATAAATAAAATTTCATCATATTAGGATGGGGTGACTCAATCTCTTTGGAAGTATAATATTGTTCTTCCATAACAAATTTCTTAATTGTATAGACTCATAATCAATTGACGTATATAATTTCTTTGCATTTAGGTTAGAACACTAAAAGAGGAAAAGAAGGAAAATCATAAGTGAAACTTTAGTAACCTATACAAAAAAAAAAAAGAAAGAAATAGTTAGGTGTAAACAAAGGAGTTAAACCATTGGATAATTTTATTTTATTTTTAAAGAAGAAGAAGAAAGAAACAAAAAGCAACAAAAAAAAACACTGTTCATTTACAGTACATTTTTCATAAATATATAGATATGTAGTTGGATAAGATGAGGCTAATTTAGTCTCAATAAGAATTGAAGGACCACATAACTTATTTGACCATGGTTAGTGTAAACCTAGATATGCCTTTCTGCATGATTTGCTAGATATAGGTTCTGATATAAGATGTAAGGTTTTGCCTGACATCAGATGTGGTGAAAAGTAATTTGCTTGATTACAGCTTAAAGAGTGGAATATGTTTAGCTTGGTGGAGTGAAGACATTTGATTCATGTAGGTAATGCTGGTAAATTGTTGCGAGGGCTAGGTGTTGTTAGTGCTATTGTGTCTTACAAGCTTTTGAAACATAATGTTGTTCTTAGCACACTTCATGACCCAAGTGATAATAAAGAGCTTAGGAAACTTAGTTAGAAAACAAGAAACTGAATTCGTATGGTGAAGTGTGTTGCTTCTGAAATGCACTATCATCAAACAACACCTTACTCTCAACTATGTTAGGGTCAGTGGCATGAAGTTTATAATGACAATTAATTGCACACTATAAATTTCATGCAAAAGCATAGTGACAAAGTTTTACGCCGGGTGTTCTTCCTGTCGTAACATTCTTACGAAGGCATAATGAGATGAAATTTCAAATCATATCATCATAGATTTTTCCCCCTTGGATAGAAAATATCTTGAGACGGTAATGAGTTGAGATAATTGCTATTGTCATGTTCTATTCCAAGATTGATATTATAAAATCAACATGTACATCATGGAATATGACATTAAGGTGACAAATCATAAGACATAATCCTCGTTTAGAGGAGCAACTTAGAAGTTTTGATTTTGAAAGTTTCATTGGAAACATCCATAGTCTCTGTCAAGTGCAGAAGCCAGAATCGTTTGATACTTTTTTAATAGTCATCCATAATGGACAAGTGACAGGCCTACGCTGGCTGTTCAACATGCAAACACTTGGTCAGGTGATAGCAAGTTGTCCTGGTGAAGGGGAAGAGACATGCAATAGATGTTGCTTCTGATTAGGCTAAATGAACTAAAATAAAAAGGTGTAGTTATTAACTAGACAGGGTTGGCTTAGTTTTTCTCATCAGGGACTACTGAAGTTAGGAGAGACTTAACTATCTTGTACTCCCTCCGTCCCCTCCTGGTTTTCATTTTTCCTTCACAAACTGTAAAGAGAATGTGACAAGCTAAAACAGAGTGAGTAAATTTTAAGAAAAGGCGCACACACACACACACACACACACGAATTCATAGAGGGGGGATGGCGTATACATGTACGGTTGGCTAAGGTTTCTTAATCAGGCATTAGAAATGTTCTACAGTACCTGGAATACTATAATTTACTAGGATAACTTTATATTTCATACTTCATCCATATCTTCTGACACAAGTGAATAGGTGTAGATATAGATTTACAAAATCTAGATGAAGGAAGTTGTTTTATTTGGCTTTAAATTTTGTTTCCAGCTCTAATGGACCTGAACCAAACTGCCCATCACCGTTTCTTGGTCATACTCAGATTTTGCTTACATGTACTTATCACATGATCATGAGGGTGTTGGCTATGCTTAAAATATCAAGTATAATAGTACTAGTCATCTCCCCTGTATAACCTTGATCTTTCCTTGTTCACACCAGAATCTGGAATACATTCGGAGTTTATTTTGATCTTGCATCCAGATATCATTTATTCTGTGTACTAACTGTTCCTGTTTATACTGATCTACAGGTCCGGTTGTTGCTCTAGCTTTTTGCCTATTGGTTGGTCTTTTTGTTTTGCAGTATCGTGGAACAAATAAGGTGGCACTGATGTTTTCTCCTATAGTACTTATATGGTCATTATCCATTGCTGCCATTGGTGTTTACAATATCATGAAGTGGAATCCAAGAGTGTACATGGCCATTTCACCATACTACATCTATAAGTTCTTTCTAGTGACTGGAAAAGATGGTTGGATTTCTCTTTCAGGAATTCTCTTGTGCATCAGTGGTAAGCATGAGATATGGAGTTGCTTGTAGTTTAATGTAACTTTTACACCCTCCATCCTACAAAGAAAGTTGTGCTTGACGTTCCAACCTTTGTTTGAATCAAGTGATCACGACCAACTTGTCAAGAAACTTCTTAAAAATATATGTTGAAACTAGAAACATTCATTTACGACTTTGATATGAAATTGACACTATATATCAATGCTGAAGAAAAAAACATACTGTAGACTAAATTCTGTAATATGAGCACTACAATGGTTGTAGGGTGGAGGGATTACTGGTCAGCTTCATCTACTACTAATAAAAAGTTTCTTTTAGGGTTCATTGTTTTAATTTTTCTCTGATTACAGGAAGTGAAGCCATATTTGCTGGTTTTGGTCAGTTCACAGCTTCATCAGTTCGGGTATGCAAACTCAACGATTATTAAATGGCTTCTAGATTAGATATGCATTGGTATCGGTATGAGCAATTTGGGATCTTAAGGTTACATTTGAAAGAGCCAGAACATATGCGTATTAGGTTCTACCTAATCATGCTATCCTGGAGTCCTTGGTTGAAGTTTCATTTGCATCATTTTCTCTGAATGGTGATTGAAGATTTACAAGCAGATAAAACCTTGCAAAGTATCAGTACTTGGCCTTTGAAGATTCAATATATTAATATTGAAATTCTCGAATTGTCATTTACGTAGCTGATTGAAAGCTACGGAAAAAGGGTTTGGAATATAGTTTTTTTTTTTAATAATAACTGATGGTGATAGGGTGTTGAAGACCTGTTATTCTAGTTGGTTTAATGATTTGGGTACCTACTCTTGACTATACATCTGTAGTTTGCATGTTTGTTTAGTATATGATCTAAGGCACGTATTCCTTGGTTGCAGTTTGCATTTTGTTGCTTGATTTATCCATGTTTAGTCCTCCAATACATGGGACAGGCTGCATTTCTTTCAAAGAACCTCTCTGATGTAAGGACAAGCTTTTATGCTTCCATCCCAGGTAAGTACTATTTAGAAAATGTCCACACTTTATAATATCTCAAGTGGATATTGTTCAGGATATGTAAAATTGCTGAGAATGTGCTAAGCTTTATCCGTCACAAGATTTGAGTAACTTTAACAAGTTATTTAACAACTTTAACAAGCTCATCAACAACTTCTTTTAGTTAACTAAACTATCCAGAATTAAATTCTTTTAGTTAACTAAAATTAGAGAACTATCCAGAATTTAGAGAACCAAACTTAACTGAAAACATCATCAGGTCTAGCACCAATTGCAGCCTGCAAAATCTTAACAAGTTCTTTAACACCTTAATCAAGACTTCTTCTTTGTTTATTGAGAAATCTGGAGTTCCTTTCCATCCAAATAGGGTGCATGCAAGCAGTAAGGGCAGCTCTCCTAATCTTAAACTTATAGCTCTTCCTGCCATGGGTCTTTAAAGCCCAACGAATAGCGGCAGTCCAGAGTAAAGGGGGGCTTTTCTGGTCTGCAACTTACAGTTTAAAGCATGCCAACCATTCCTAGAAAAAGCACAAATAAATACGTGGTCCTTACTTCTAAATATAAAGGGAAAATATTAGTGTTAATATCCATGAATTTACTCAATCTATCCCTAGTATGATCAGGACTGCTTCTTATGTGGTATTTTTTATTTTTATAGTTCATATTATCACTGTTTTACTATTTGCAGATATATTTTTCTGGCCAGTTATCATTATTGCGACTTTGGCTGCCATTGTGGCGAGTCAGTCTATTATATCTTTCACATTCTCAATTGTTCAACAATGTTTTGCATTCGGATGTTTTCCAAGAGTCAAGATTGTGCACAAAGTGAGATGGTACAATGGTCAGATTTACATTCCAGAGATCAACTGGGTGATTATGATTCTCAGTCTTGCTATCATTGTGGGGTTTCAAGATATAAATCATGTAGGAAATGCTTATGGTATGTTGCCTTCATGCAGAGCTTCAGAGTATTCGATTTGTATGCTTGAGAATTTGTGTTCTCATTTCACGGGAATATGATGAAAATGGTCTATGCCTTTGTTTTCGTAGTTTACTGGGGTACTAAGTTAGTTTCCCCTACCTTAGTCGTCAGGCTTGTTTAGCTCTTGATATACTTACGTTTGAACTCGCTATAATGTTCATTATGGTGAGAGGCAAGGAATGGATTTGACTCTGGTAAACATTCATTTGAGTACTTTGTTTCTGTAAATGGGTTGATGATGAGGTTGTTGTATATGAAAAATGTTCTAGCTGTCTACATGTTAGTGTGATAATTCTTTCGTTGATCTTAAATGCAGGACTTGCATGCATGACTCTGATGCTAGTATCAACATTGTTGACGTCAATCGTAAGTCATCTTGTGTGGCATCAAACCGTTCTTCTCTCTGTGTTACATGCTCTTCTCTTTGGAACCATTGAGATCATCTTCATATCGTCTTCTTTAATGAAAATCCCTCAAGGGGGATGGGTTACTCTGCTGCTCTCACTGACAACCATGGCTCTCATGTATGTCTGGCATTATGGAAGTAGGAGGAAGTTTCTATATGATCTTCACAACAAATTATCTATGAAATGGATCCTTACACTGGGTCCTAGTCTCGGGATCGTAAGGGTGCCTGGAATTGGACTTATTTACACAGAGTTGGCAAGTGGAGTCCCAGCTACATTTAACCATTTTCTGACTCATTTACCTGCATTTTACCAAGTAGTAGTCTTTGTCTGTGAGAAGACCATCCCTGTCCCTTTTGTCCCTCAGAAAGAGCGCTATCTTGTAGGTCGTGTTGGACCGAAATCATTCAGAATGTACCGTTGCATTGTCCGAACTGGCTACAAAGAAGCTCAGAAAGTCGAAGACAATTTTGAAACTGACCTCATGATGAGCATTGCTGAGTTTATCCAACTAGAAGCAGAAGGAGCTCAGACTCCCGACCGCTCCATGGATGGCCGGCTGGCAGTT
>JBBYHH010484000.1:0-11217 GCA_038382905.1 Daphne laureola
CAACGAAATATCTTTTAAGTGTTTCCTGTGAATTTTTTCCTTGATAAGAAAATGATTTTTGTTTCTTAGTCAGATTGAAGGTTTTGTCAGTTCATTATAGATACCATAGATCAGAGTCCTACAGTAATCCCCACTTTTTTTGACCCTGCTTTATGGTCTGGTTGATGAACTTCTTTGTTACTTGTGCTGTAAGATGTTCTTGCTTTTAGTTGGAGGTGTTTAGAGGTGGGAAGCTCCTTGCAATATTAGGTTTCTTGTGGTATTGGAATATTTGCTCATAAGAGTAAAACAAGATCATGCTTTCTTGTTCAGTGGCTTTTTTGTTTTTAAAGGCACAAGAAGTCCACATACTGTAAGAGATTGTTAGTTTTTTTTTTTTTTTTTTTTTTTAAATTTTGTTCTAGTCTTGTGGGGTTGGCTGTTTCCTTGGGCCTGGCATTGCTTTATGCCTAATTATTTCTACCACAGATGCTTTTCTGGATGCAAAGAGTTCACACCAAATCTTCATTTCCATTTTGTGCTATATAGCTCTGGTGTATGGAAAACTGGTACTGACATGCCCTTTGTGACTTTGTCCGCAGGTTTGCTCTTGATATTGATTTGGATGCTCCAAAAGTTAGTGTTCCTATAAGGAAAAATGGCTCTGCCAGATGTGACGGTCATTTTTTGTTGGATTTCGGTCATTTTACTTTGCATACTGTGGTATGTCATCAAGTACTGTTTTTTTTGGTTATTACTATGTTGTCTTTGAATATCCAAATTCATTCCTTACCGTTTGCAGGATATTCAGCCTGATGAACAGAGGCAGAACCTCTACTCTCGTTTCTACATATCTGGCAGAGATATAGCTGCTTTCTTCACAGATTGTGGTTCTGATTTCCATGGTTGCACCTTGGTTAATCCAACTACAAGCAATCAAGCACTTGTTTGTCGTGGGGCAGGAATGGCTGACAACTTGTATTCCCTCGTTGACAGGTGTGGGATGGCCGTAATTGTTGATCAGGTGAGATTACATACTTTGTTTTTTACCAATTATGTAATGATCTGCTTATTCAGATGAACTGTTTATTGTACATACGTGTTGATAAATTGAGATTTACATTGTTTTGTGATCTTATTTTTCAAGTGTGCTTAATTTGTGCTGCAGATTCGAGTGCCTCATCCAAGTTACCCATCTACACGAGTCTCTGTGCAAGTGCCGAATGTAACTCTTCATTTTTCACCAGCTAGATCCTGCAGAGTTATGGAATTGTTGAGTATATTGGGCGGCAAAACAGATTCCTCCGATCAGGTTGATGATTCTAATAATCAAGTTGGAGTGGCTTCTTGGTCTCCTGCAGATCTAGCCACTGAAGCTAGAATACTAGTATGGAGGGTATGTCATTTTGTTGCCTTATGCAATAGGCTGGTTTGGTTTTTCTGCTAAAAATGTGTTCACTCATGATTTTATTTCTATTTTCAGGGTATTGGTAACTCTGTTGCTACTTGGCAATCTAGTTTTGTAGTTTTATCTGGATTCTATCTATATGTCTTTGAATCTGAGAACTCCCAGACCTACCAGCGATACTTAAGGTTTTCACTTTCTTTATATTCATTAAACTGTTCCCCAATAATTTTGAATCAGCGCACTGTCTTGGTAGTTCAATGATTGATTTTCTGCTCCCTGTTTTGTTTTTCTTCATTGATTTAGTTTTTAAGCATGAGGAGCTCTTGTTTTTATTGAATATTTGAATGCATATAATCTCACACTCAAGTTATATCAATCCTGCAGCATGGCTGGCAGGCAGGTCCATGAAGTTCCTCCAGAAAATATCGGCGGGACTCCTTTTTGTATTGCTGTGAGTTCCAGAGGTACAGACACTCAGAAGGTTAGACCTTTCCATTTTTCATGGCTCTAACTTCTGCAACTATTGCTTTTCCCCCTCCCCGCTTTTCTTTATTAAAAGAGTCTTGGCAGTCAATTGGTGTTGATGTAATTTGTTATGTTGTCATGTTAACAATATCCGTGAAATGTTGTACTGATTTTCCTGTTGGGCATATAGCTTACTCATTGACTGTCGCAATCTTGATAAAATTGCATGGTCATTTTCTCACATACGACATTACTGAAAAATCTATTATTATTCTTAACTCTGTCTTGAATTTGCATAATGATTTCCCTTAATGAACTTAATCATTTTTCTTTTCTAGGCTTTGGAGCATTCCAGTACATGGGTTATTGAATTTCGAGGGGAGGAGGACAAGTCCATTTGGCTGAGATGCCTTATTCAAGCCACTTATCAAGCTTCTGTATGCAATAGACACATTTTTTTTTATCCTGGTCTGGTTGTTTTTTGGTGATGCTTTTTATAAAGACTTCCTCTGCTGATTTTGCAGGGTACTCCATCAGTTGATGTACTGAAAGAAACTGCCGATGGTCTCACCAATATCAATACTTCTCAGACAGAGTCAAGAACTGCTGACCTTGTCCTTCATGGAGCAGTAGTGGAGACAAAACTGTGCATATATGGGAAGGTTGGCATTTGTTTGATCAGTGAAATGCTTGAAGTGCATTATTATGTCTTTAGCGAGAAATACTCTGTTGGGCATCTCCACTATGATTTTTAATCATTGGTTGTCATTGGCCATCTTCAGTTTGGCTTGTAGGCTGTTTGATTGTGCTTTATTATGATCCAGGCTGCTGATGAAGCTGACAAGGGAACAAGTGAGAAACTGATTCTTGAAGTTCTTGCGAGCGGTGGAATGGTATGTAAATCTTCTGAATCACTGTGCAGAATAATAATTCTGTTTTATGTAGTATTCTGTGTCAACCTTTTAAGTACTGCAGATCCCGTTGCTTTAGTTCAGCAAGGATTAGAATCCAGAGAAATCCCTGATTTCAAGGGATCCTAACTGATCCTATCTTAACATATTGAATCCTGAAAATTTACATTAAGCTGCGGGAACAATATAATAAACTAATTACAGCAGTAAATACAATTAATCTGGACGTACCCTAACTCCCCCTGAAGCTGTTGAGTGGAGATCCTCCATTCCCAGCTTGGAGGTGAGCCTATGAATCACTGCTGTTTGTTAGAGTAGACATTGTTGAGGTAAAGTAGAACTAGAGGTTTGGCATTGAAGGCGAGAAAAGTTTAGCTATGAAAGGATTTGGCGATGAAGGCCAAAAGACTAAAGGTTACTAGGATTTTAGTGGGTAACCTAGCCCCAAAGGCTCCGATACCATGTGAGGAACAATTCTTTGTTACCGATTCCCACACTTTCCAGCGTTTACATACAATTTTTCCTTGATCTGAATCATCAGGGAATAGAAAGTACCCTTTCCTAAGATCAATTCCCTGAGTTTCAAGGATCCTATTCTGTTCTGTTTCAACCTCCTACAGAATATATACACACTAAATGACAGACAGCTAAATGACAGACAGCTAAACTTTAAGACTACTTAATTACTGCAGTAACAAAAGTAAAACATATTCTTCTTTTTTCAACAAAAAAACTTATAGCATATCTATATGTGAATGTACACAAATCTGCATACTCGAATACATGGATACATCTGGATGAGAGCTTGCTTGCGTTAATGCGTTTTTGATATACCCCTTCCATATATGAGTAATTGGCCCATTTGACTTTTCATGCTCCAAGGTTCAATGTTTGATTCAAATATCTACAAAGATAAATAGTGAAATCCCATAAAAAATTATTTAGAAAAATTACAATATATTGCAAATTACGATATGCATATGAATTATTTAACTTTAAATGTCTAAACATTCATGAAAAAAACCCATAGATTAAATACTGTAAAACAGCAAAACAAATGGGCCAATTATTCGAGGACAGTGGGAGTACCTACTGTTTCATGTAGTATTGTGTTTTTGTCAGTTCTGACCGAATTTATATCTTTGGTGCTTGCTATAGCAAAGGGTTTGTCCACATTCAAATGCTATCATTGTGCTTGTTCATGTGTTCCTGGAAATCTGTATCAAGTATCCATTCTGTATATTTCAATCATACAGCAATCAGAAAGTAAAATTTAACTATATTTTTTGACAGGTCCGTGTAATTATTTTGAGATCCGACTTGACGGTCAAGACAAAGCTGCATTCTTTGAAAATTAAGGATGTGCTTCAGGGTTGTCAATCAGGGAAAACACAGTACTTAGTCTGTTCCGTGCTCAAGAATGATGATTCACTTAGTTCATTGGGCAGTTATGATATTTGTGAGAAAGAGACACCCATACTGCAACCTGATGAAGATGATAATTTCACTGATGCACTGCCAGAATTTATGTCTCTCACGGACCCAGTTTCTCATTTGCAACATATGGACGATTCTGCTGTCTTTGATTCTGCTGAGAGTTTGATCCATGAAGATTTAACACAGGGGAATGGTTTGTCGGGAGAAACATTTTATGAGGTGGAAGGTGAAGAAACTTCGGATTTTGTATCTGTTACCTTGTTGAAAACTAGTTCTGGTTCAGCTCTTTATGATGGTACTGATACCCAGGTAAAATTACCATGAGATCCCTTATTGAATTTCTAGTAATATTTTACTTGGATTTGGTTAATGATATACGTAATATTTATGTCTCAGATGTGTATTCGCATGTCCAAACTGGAGTTCTTCTTCAACAGACCCACCTTAGTTGCTTTAATTGGTCTTGGGATTGATCTAGGCTCTGCAGCTTCTGCAGCTTCTGTAGCTTCTGATGATAAGTCATTGACAAGAGAGGGAAAAACTGAAGGGAGTGGCCGTATTGAGGGATTACTGGGGTTTGGTAAGGATCGTGTTGTATTCTACCTTAACATGAATGTCGATAGTGTGGCGGTGTTTCTTAACAAGGAGGATGGATCTCAACTAGCAATGTTCATTCAAGAAAGTTTCCACTTAGATGTTAAGGTGAAAAGGATTCCTTCTTGGCAGCTATATCACTTTGCTTTTCTTCAATCTTGCTCTTATAAGTGCACCATTTGTAATGGAGTATAATTAACATCTTCTGAGACTTTACCATGTCCTATATACATTTTCCTTACATCCCTACTAGAAATCACTGTATTTTATTATACTCCCTCCGTCCCAAGAAGGATGAAACCTTTGATTGGGCATAAAGATGGAGTGTTGAAGACTTGTTGGTAAGAGAGTAATACTATATGTATAAGACAAAAGTAACTTTTTGTATGGAGAAGGGAAATTGAGGGTAATAAGGTAAAAGTAATGTTAAATTTTTTTTCTTCAAAAGAAAAGGTTTTAATCTTTCAGTGAATACCCAAAAAGGAAAAGCTTCAATCTTTCTGGGATGGAGAATATTATTAAAATTTCATCCTTAGTTCTGTTTCATCTTTTGTTTATACAGGTATACCCAAGCTCAGTTTCGATCGAAGGTGCTTTAGGGAATTTTCGTCTGCAAGACATGTCTCTTGGAACTGATTGTGGTTGGGGTTGGCTCTGTGATATACGTGATGCTGGAGCTGAATCCCTTATAAAGGTATACTGTTTACTGTTAAACAGTTGGTAGTCATTTTAGAGTGACAGTTGCTCCAATTACAAGGTCTTTCTTTCCTGTTTCTTGTGCAGTTTAAATTTAATTCTTACAGTCGAGGAGATGATGATTATGAGGGGTATGATTACAGTTTGTTTGGTCGGCTGTCTGCTGTTCGCATTGTTTTCCTCAATAGATTCATTCAGGAGGTATGATTGTTTGGAATTCTTTTATACTCCTTTAACAGAAGTGTCAACATTTTTGTGTTTGAGTTTAATGATCTTTTAAAACGAGTTTATTGAGTAACTTTGTTTAACCTTTCTGCAGATCTTCCTTTATCTGTTTCTTGTAGCTTTGGCGATGTTCTAACTTTTAAGTTAATAACCAACTCTGACAAGTGCAGATTATGGTTTACTTTATGGAACTTGCAACTCCACATACAGAAGATGTGATAAAACTTGTTGACAAAGTTGGTGATTTCGAGTGGTTAATAAAAAAATACGAAATTGATGGGGCTACTGCATTGAAGCTAGATCTGTCACTTGACACACCAATCATCCTTGTACCAAGGGATTCAGTGAGCAAAGAGTACGTTGAGCTTTCTCCTTTTATTTTGTCTTCATTTGGGTTGTAAATTTTGGTCTCTCTCTCTCTCAAATGCTTCTGCAATATAAAATTCTATTCAAATCAATTACAGGCAATAAATCCTTTTATTGTTTTCTTTTGTCGTTTATTTTTTGTGTTAGCATAAGGCTTTGATGCCAATTTATCACTCCATCCACATCTTAAGACAACAACCTCAAAATAAAAGAGGTAAAAAGCACAAAAAAATCTTAAACAATATGTTTGGCCACTGAACTAACTTTCTGGCCATACTAACCATCGAACTCTGTAAGCTGTTCCAAATTGGACATTCTTGCTCTAATTTCGACCTTCACCTGCTGCTATCCCGAAATTGAAATTGGAAGGGGAAACCCTAATCTTTCGATTTCCCTCAATTCCTTAAACCCAGTCCAGCACAACTACTTAAAATCGTCTCTTTTTTCCAGATAAGCACCCACGTTTGCATTACAAAAGAAATTTCATGAATATTCCGTTCATCTAATGGTGAATGGTTGATCTGTTACAGTTTTAAGATTTAAAGGGCTTTATCGGCCCACTCAAGAGATCAGTGGCCAAAATGAGACACTTTAGATAGTTGAAGGTTTTGTAGGTGCTTTTTGCCAATAAAATATTAGTTTGATTTTTGCTTGTTCCTCAAACAATGAGCTTTAAAGTCAATCGATGAGCTCTAATTTAGTCCCATTTATTTGGGGATTGGTTTTTATGAAGAAAATTTAAAGACATGGTCACATGGAAAATGACGCCAGCTATTTTTCAGAGGATGTAGCTTTCCTTCGAACTACAGTTACAGGTGTTAGGTGGCATGCTAAAAGTTAATGGACACTATAACAAACACTTTCGGTAGACAATGTTCTCGAAATTTCACTTTGTCCATGAAAAAGGAAAGTTGTCTGCTGAATTCCTTGTAAAAGTAAAATACTAGTTTTATCTGAATGTATTTAAAAGGCAGAAGGCGCTGAGGCGAACACTTGTTTAGGCACTTTGCACACTTATTTAGATTGCAAAATTTACTGTCTAGAGCCCTAGATGTGCCTTTAGTGCCTAGGTTTGAAACATTGAGGGACACAAAGACATAAAGTCATGAGTATGGTATACTCACTTTTTCATTTTATTTACCCTTTTTATTTCTTTTTTATTTACCTTTCCTTAGGTTGTGTAGTGGTTATCACCTTATTGGAAACCTTGATCAGAATGTATAACATCATATCTAATCTCACTATTGGCAAGGGTGGAGCTTCACAAGAAATATAAAGTTGGATTTGATCGGTTCGTGATAGCATCTCCCTACAATGCTTAAGCAATTGAAAATCCTTGCAGATGAATTAGAACCTGTTGTCCGTGTTTTCATATGCTTCACGAAACTCACATTTTGGAGCTTGATAATTTCTTTACGAATTAATGATGCTAAAGCTAGTCCTATTGATAGATCAGTCTACATGCATCAAGGTTTGAAGTCTTTGAGCTATAACACCTAGTATAAATGATAGAGTTTGAGCATGGCTATACTATCAATCAATCAATTGAGCCTTAATTTCAACTCGGTCATGTCTTACCCATGTAAATTTAGGTCTTCCCTTACCTCGTTTCAACTCTCCTACATCTAGATTATCAATTTTATGCATTGGCGCATCTAATGGTTTTCTTCGTACATGCCCAAACCATCTAATTCAACCTTCTCTAACTTTTTCTTCAATTGGTGCTTCTCCCACTAAGCTCCAATTGTTGTCATTTCTTATTCTATCTCTTATGTATGTGCACTCATCTATCGAAGCATTCACATTCATTTTGTTCATGTGTTGTGTTTTTACTGCCCAACACTCGGTGCCGTATAACATGGCTTGTATGATAGTTGTCCTATGATATTTTTTCCCAGCTTTAATGGGATGTTTTTATCGAATAACATCCTAATAGAACCTCTCCATTTTGGCCACTTTGCGTTTATCTGATGGTTGATATCTTTCTCAATATTTCCCTCTTGGATGATAGAACCTATGTATTTAAAAGAGTTGCATTTGGGGAGCTCTTGATTCTAAGTGCAACTCTACCGGCTTCTCCACTCCTGTGCATGTAAACTTACACTCCATATACTCCGTCTTAGCGCTACTTATTCTAAATTCTTTGGATTCTAAAAGCTTTTCTCCATTTTTTCTAATTTCTGATTTACCTTTCTTTGGTTTCATCCACCAAGGAACATCATCTTGGATGGACTTTGTAAGTTCATCCATCACCAAAGTGAAAAGGTAAGGGCCATACTAATTATATTAAAATTCTGAATCCTAAACCTAATTTTTTTTCAATTTGATCTGCATTCTAGGTTTGAATCTAGATTAAACTTTCAAACAATATGACCCATGAAGCAACTGACTTTTAGTATAGCTTCAACTCCAAAGAATGGTGTGGGCTGATTAACAATGAAATCAAGATGTCAAACTGTTTAAATTCTTTTCTTTTTCACCTTTTATTAACCTTTTGTAATTGCAGATATTATGTGAAACCCCTTTGACTTTTTAAATCAATCAACCGAGCCTTAATTCTAACTAGTTGGGGTCGACCACATGAACCTTACATCTGCATTCCGCTCTATCCATAACAAGCTCTTTTGGGAGTTTCAGAACTAGACTTGTCCATGTAAGTATAGGTTTTCTCTTACCCTTTCTAACCTATCAGTTCTACGCACTGGCGCATCTAAAGATCTCTGTATATGTCCAAACCATCCAAGTTAATATTCTTTGATTTGTCTTCAATTGGTTCTACTCCCACCAAGCCTCAATTTTTTCGTTTCTTATAATATCTCTGATTGTGTGCCCACTCATCTATCGAAGCATTCTAGTTCTCCTCGACATTCATTTTGCTTGTTCGTTGTCTCTTCATTGCCTAACAATCTGTGCGGTAAAATATGGCCAGTCGAACAGCTAGCCGATAGAATTTTCCCTTCATCTTGGTGGGACATTCTTATCAAGTAACGCACTGGTAGCATTTCTCCACTTCGCTCAACCGGCCTTGTCCGATTGTTGACATTTGTCAATATTTCCTTCCTTCTGAATAATAAGCCCCAAGTACTTAAAACATTTAGGAAGCTCTTGATTCACACAATTGTAACCTTACCACATTCTTCACTCTTATGCATGCAAAACCCACACTTCATATATTTCGTTTTAGCTCAACTTATTCTGAAGCCTTTGGATTCTAAAGCATTGCTCAAGTTCTCTAACTTTCGATTCACGCCCCTTTTGGTTTCATCCACCAGAACAATGTCATCTGCAAATATGATGTACCAAGGAACATCATCTTGGTGCAAACTTACGGTGATTTTTGTGAATTTTCTATGTAGTCTCCTACAGTTTTAACACAAGATGCTACTCGATCACACATGTCTCTGATGACATTGATATACCTAACAAAGAGATGTTTTTTTCTCAAGCACCCACCATAAAACTTCTTTTAGGACTTTATCATATACCTTCTCTCGATCGATGAAAACCATGTTAGATCTCTATGTTGTTCTCTAATGATAGCCTAGAAAGGCAATCGAATAGTTGCATAATTGCTTTATACGGACCCTTTCTAATTGAGACCATACATAAAAATGCTATTGCCTTAAGTTGATAAAGTAGTATTTCCACTTATTCATCAGATTAGGCGTATCTTTTGAAGCCAAAATAATTTTTCCTTGATACCTAAAGGAATGTATGAAGGTATCCTTGAACAAGCATATCTTTCGATCATTATTAGTAAAGAGTAGATGCCCTCCATAGCAGATCTCCTAGCCATAAAACCAAGCTGGTTCTTTGTGGCCTTGTATCACGCCTCAATATCCTTAAGTTGATAAAGTAATATTTCTACTTGTTCATCAGATTAGGCGTATCTTTTGAAGCATGAGTAAATTTTCCTTGATGTCAAAATCTATGAAGGTATCCTTGAACAAGCATACCGTTCCATCATTATCCGTAAAGAGTAGATGCCCTTCATAGTAGATCTCCTAGGCATAAAACCAAGCTGGCTCTCTGTGGTTTCTGTATCACATCTCAGTCTATACTTGACCACTGTCTCCCATAGCTTCGTAGTGTGATTCATTAGTTTGATACCCCTGTTTGACCTCTTTCAATGAACAAAAAAAAAACTCTACTTGTTTTTTAGTTCCTTTTCCCTTAACTTTGATTAGCTTCCTACCGTTTCACTAGCAGGTCACAGGGACAGCAACTGAAAATGTAGAAAGTTTAAGTGCAGTGACTCACACTGCCTAAGCTCATCCCATGTTTGTAGGTAGAATAAACTGCTGGCTAGCTAGATATTAGATATAACTTAAATGCAGCTATTAAACAGTCAAAATATAACTCTTATGCTGTTCTCCTATTATTGCTGC
Organism: Daphne laureola; assembly: GCA_038382905.1. NCBI lineage: Eukaryota > Viridiplantae > Streptophyta > Magnoliopsida > Malvales > Thymelaeaceae > Daphne > Daphne laureola. The sequence goes on from JBBYHH010484000.1 coordinate 10,470, forward strand.
TTTTGAGAATGGTTTCCTGACAATAATATGCAAGTTAAGGCACCTTTATGTGAATCACTTGCCATATTCAAGCGTTTGTGTAAGGACAATGAGCAAACCTTCAAACTGATTCAAATTTACATTTCTGCTAGCATCAAGAGAAGGAACAAGATTACAAGAGCCTTTGTTTTTGTTTGTTATAGCATAAGGCTCTTCAGATTTTGTTTCTGGCCACCTTTTATGTACAGCTCAGTCTGGATAGGTTTTGCCCTCCTTTGACCCTTCGTATTAAAACACCATTTCCCCCTATTAAACGATAAATCTTGTTTTGATTTTTGGTTGCATTGCCTTGATGTTTCATATTAAAACACCCTTCCCCCTATTAAATAGGATTCTTGTTTTGGTTATTGGACTTGTGAATGAAACCGATGTATATTGATTTCACAATTTTACAGCTACATTCAGCTTGACCTGGGTCTCTTGAAGGTGACGAATGAAATAAGTTGGCATGGATGCCCTGATGAAGACCCTTCAGCTGTTCGCATTGATGCTCTTCATGCTGAGGTAGACCTCATAAGTGCGAAAAGTCTACGAGTTATAGTTACTAAATGAAGTTATCTCATTTTCAACATGCAGATTCAAGGAATCAACATGTCTGTAGGAGTGGATGGTTCTATGGATAAACCAATGATTCGGGGGGGCAGAGGATTGGACTTGTTTGTGCGTAGAAGTTTGAGGGATGTGTTTAAAAGAGTTCCAACAATTTCAG
>JBBYHH010484110.1:0-11216 GCA_038382905.1 Daphne laureola
CAATGTTTTATTAAAAATTTAATTAAGATAAACAGTAGAATATATATATATATATATATATATATATATATATATATTAGATTGAAAATTATGAGAAGTATATAAATCATTTAATTTTATATATCTATGATTTCATAAAAATAAATCATAGATTAAATACTGTGAAAACAGTAAAGAAATATTATAATCTTTGTAGGATGGAGGGAGTAATAATTATAAGGATATTCCTGTAAAATAAATAAAAAATAGAAAACTTAACAGATAATTTAACTGCAGGATTAAAATAAAACAAAAAACCCAATTTTAAAATTTAAATAAGATGAATTCTTAAAACATGACTAAAATAGAATACATATCAAAATTAAAGAGTTAAAAATAGATTTTACTAAAAAATAAAGTAGTAATTAAGAGGGGTGAATTGGTTTTAGATTTAAAAATATTTTACAAGAACAAGAAAATCTTAAACTGTCAACACGTTAACAATACAAAGTGATTTTAAAATGGTTCGGTCTCGTTTGGCAATAGCTGTTTTAAGTAGCTGTAGTATTTTAGACAATTTTTTAATGGTCAAAATCAAACAGCTACAACTAATCGTGAAAAATTACCCGTAGATAGTTTTTTAAAACGTAAAAACTAGTTTTAAAAAGCTATTGTCAAACACACCCGAAAGCAGTAGATCGTTAACACACTGAAAGTACAAAATAAGAGTAAAGTGTACATCAAGATTTATAGATGTTGGGTCTTCTTGAGAGTTAAATCTTCTACTCCTTTCATCATTAAATAAACTGTGCATTTTTTTTAACACTTAAATTAAAAAATAAAAGAAATAAAAAATTTTGATAAAAAATACTATCATCATTACTCACTCCCTCCTAAAATAATTTTGATAAAAAATTAAAGTAATAGATGATGAAATATTTAAAATATTTAAGTAAAATAACTCATTTAAAATTTCTAAAAAAAAAAATGCATTAATTTTTTAGGAATATCCCAAAATAAAATACGTACCATTTATTTAAAAACAAAGAGAATATAAACTTTGCTTGACACACAGCTTTTACACGAGACTTTTACATTTGTCTCACTCACATGACTGTTACTGTTACAAAGATCCAACTTATTGGACTTTCTCAACCACCTAATACACAAGGCTTAGACTATCTTTTGTAAAAAATCAGCATATTTTTTAATTTAAAATGAAAGAGAGAGAAATTTTTGGAGGAATTTTTAAAAAAATATGTTACTTTTTTATAGAAATAGTTGAAAGAACGGAACGTTAAAACACCTACTTCACTAACAAAACTTTTAACACTTTGACTGATGTTATATCAAGAGTTCCACTTCTTTGAGAATTCTTATCTTTTTAACGTTGAAGAACAAGTCTCACAAAGCCAAAGAGAAAAGTTAATTTTTATTTAAAGCTCCTTTGAAAAAACTTTGAAGAACTTAATCTAAAAAAACTAAATTTTAAGAACACAAATCAATTTTTCAAAAACCTTTAAAAAATAAGCAAAACTTTAGAATCTTAATTGAAGCTTAATGAAAGCAGTAGCTTGCTTGAAGATGATCTGCAAAAAGGTAGAGAAGGGAGGAGAGATCGATGCTTGAATGAGTGATTTGTGAAGCTTGTGTCCTTCTTTTATACGTTTCATAGAATGCTTCAATATGGTGAAGAGCCTTTAGATTATTTGTTTAAGTGATCTTTGATTAATTTGCTAAGTATGATGAATGGAAAACAAGAGATCTCAAGTCTTCTATTCTTTATGAATCTAGATAGCTCTGAGACCGTTTGGTACTGACTTCTTCATGGTACTGCATCATCAACATGTTAATGAAGGTTGAATCATTAGGATCTTAAAGATCAGTACATATTACATTCCACTCTTGATTCTTTGTTGTATATATGTTTTCCAAAATATATATGATCAAATTACATGGAATATATGATTGATAATATCTTCATTTTTATCCATGAAAATGCACCAAAATTATCCATGAATCTAGACTTATAATAGGCTAGATCAATCACAATCAAATACTTCATCCTCCCAAATTAGTTGTTACACTTTTTTTTTGGATGTCCTAAAAAAGTTGCATCATTTCCATTGTTCGTAAGTTTTTGCATTGGAAAGTACTCTATTACCCTTAAAGTTTTACCCACTTTTCCAAACAATCCTCTCCATCTCTCTCATGAGTTCTACTTGTTCTTCTTGCTTCAAAAGCAGAGAACTTTGTTCCGGAAAAATTAAAAATACTCCTTGTCCGCCGGAGCCTGTTCTTTGGCTCATCTTTTCAAACTTTTGACAACTATTTAAATTTCCCTCGATTTTTCTCTCTCACATTCTTTGATTTAAAATTTAAATATATGTCACTTTGTTGTTGGTTTGTTTGGTGTCGAACACTTCCACTTCCGCGGGAGACCAATCTCGGATTCCCTCTTCTCCGCCGCCGCCTCCTTTTCATTCTCCTACCTCCCCTTCCCACGCGCAACCCTTAAATCCGACGCGCCACTCTACCAGTCCCCTGCCCCTCCGTCTCCATCGGCCTTATTGTCCAATTCCTCGTTCCAATTAACCCAGGAATGCTCGACCGCCAACGAGAAGAGAATGGATCAGCCACCCATCGACCCACGCGAGAAGAAAATGCCTTTGCGATGCCAGATCCGAAGATCTACGCTACACGAACACCACTTCAACGAGAAATCGATGCCAGAAAGCCTCTCGTCGTCACCGGAGTCGTTAGTGGCCCTTGGACCTGTGGCATCTCGCACCGGCAACAAGAATAAAAAATCTGAGAGAGGGAGTCTGTTGGACGTTACTCTTCTGTTCAATTCAATTCTGAATTTCCGACTCGATTTTTCTCGAAAATCGATTATGAAGGAGGCTCACTTTTGCAAATTCAGAATCGATTGAGAGGAAACAAGGGCAGGAGGGCAGACTGGATTTCAGAGATGAACTAGGTTTCTTCTTCCACGGGATTTTGTTTATTTGAATAGGGATGGTTTGGTAAAATCAAACCCTGTCAGCAAAGTTTCTTAATTTGCGTGTAAAAGGAATCGAAGCAAATAATACGGGACGGATGGAATATCACAAATCAAGTAATATAATCAACGTATGTAATCGAAAGTGACAACTGAACAAGGCTTCTTGATCTTTTCAAGACTTTGCAAACATTTTCCTTTTTTTTAATACAGCCGAAAATATATTTTGCATAAAAGCCAATCAAATTTCAAATCTTTTTCAAATAGGCCTTATATTTTGTTATCATCAAAATTAAGGATTTAACAATCTCCCACTTTTTGGTATGCCAAAACATTTTCAAAAAGAATTGAAAGCTCCTTCTGAGGGAACTGATCCTTAGAGGAAGCTCCCCTTTTGGAAAACTCTTCAAAAAAGTTTGTCGATCTTTGCAAAATTGATGAAAGTCTCAAGCTCCCTCTTACTTCTTACTTCTTGGATATATTCTCCCCTTTTTATCATAATGAAAAAAGTGTGAATGGAAGAGAACTAGTTCAAAAGGTAAGGTAGCACACAAGTGTAGGTTACAGTCGGTCAACATGTTGAAGACGATAAGCAAGCATACAAGTGCGAACTTGTTTCATCCTGAGAATGGTAAGCAAGCATACCGTGCAACCTTGTGCTTTATACCAAAAGAAGAGGGAAACAACTCAATCAGAAAGAACAATGAGACATAAAAAATACAATAAGTGAATAATTGAGAACGAATGAGTCATGCAAAGAACAAAAGATAAGTCAACATTATTAGGTAACAATGAGACATGGGAAACAATAAGTGTTATGTCTGTGCACATCCCAAACACGAAAACATAACGAAGAACAGATTGAAAACAATTCGAGAATTTGGTTGGCCCAAATTGAAGAATGCATCAACTTGTCCTCCATCTCTCATAATGTCTTCAATTTTCTCCTCACACTTTGCTAAAGTGTGCATTAACAAGTTGAGCGCTTCCTTATTCTTCTTAGTCCGGCTCCTTGTCGAAGGTCCACCAAGACCAACGAGCGGATCTTGATGTTTGGGTTTGGGTTGGGTTTGCTCCACGTCATCTTTACTCGAGAATTTTGAGAAGGTTCTCAATCTCATACCCATGAAGTACGGAAGATTATCAAGAATACCGAGAAGGTTCTCATCATTCGCCAAACAAAATTTGGATCATTCTACTTTACACGCTTCATGTTCCATGAATCATGTAAAGGGGGCAGTTGTTAACACCCATTTTTTAAGGGGTATTGTTGAAAATCATCTTGACCCTTTTTTTCTAAACTAACATACCTTAGGACTGATTTGCTTCAATTAGGAATTACAAGGACCTGGTTGCCTTTTTAGCTAAGTCTTGGGAGAAATGGTTTTCCCTTTTCAAACTTAATCACCAAGGCTCTGTTCGCTTAACCCATGTTTCGTGAAAACCTGGTTTTAAGTGATCATGACAAAATAACAAATATCACCATTTTTATGTTAAACTTTAGAAAATCCACATATCTTTAAAATTGTACAATTTGGCCACCTTCTTCCTTGTCCCATGGCTTGTCACCCCTGTACATCTCTGCCCATCGCTGCTACCATCATTGCCAGCATCTACCACCACTGTTGTCATCTACCCAGCCCATGCGATTCTTGCAAAAATTGAAATTAGAATGAGAACTAACCGGTGGAGATGAGACGATCGAGAGTCCAGTCATCAAGGTTCTTGCCAGTGACGGTGAAGGATTTTTGGCAACAAAGCCATCTCCTCAACCGTCTGCCGGCAACAATATTGTGTGGGAATCTAAAACAGGAAAAATCCCCAATTGAAAGATAACTAGAGCGACAAAACCTAGAACCTGTTTTAGATCACAATCGGAAACATTTACAATATAATCACAAATCGCGATTAATGTACATAGCTATAAGAAGAGAAAGGGAGGAAGCGAGACCAGAGAAGCACCGTCGAAGAGGTAGAGGACGACCCGAGTAGGAGAAGAGTGAATCACAAACCTAGAACTTGTATAGATCTGAGTTCATCGCGATCTTGACAGCGGAAACGGCTACAGGGCGGGCATGTGAGGTAAGATGGCGTGACACTGGTTGGATGGGGCGGTGCGTCCGTTCGAGAGAGGGCAGAGGCAGCACCATCCAGAGGAACCGGCTACAAATGGTTCAGGACAGGGACCAAAGTGAACAGAGCAAAATGTTTTGGGGTATATAGTTAATTTAGATAGTTGAAATGGGATTTGCTAGTAATTTAATAAAAGGAGCGAGATCAGGTTTTCAGCATAACCTAAGTTATGTGAACAGACCCCAAGACAGTAGGTGTTTCATCAATATGAAAATTTGACCAAATTTAGTGTTTAAGCTCAGCTTAAACTCCTCAGTTGATCTAACTCTAGCTCCGCCTTCATTCACTATAAATAGAACCAATTTCATAAAAATAAAATAAAAAAAATCATCCAAAGTAAATCACAGAAAACAAAAATAAAAAAAAGGCCTTCTGTGCTCACCATTGCTCAACCGAGCTGCTCCCTCTGACCTCCCGACCTCCACCACCCGCATCCTCACAGTCACAGCTCACCTCCCTAAGCCGCCAAAACAAAGCCCAGACAACATCAATCGTGCCACCATGGTCGCTAGTTTGAGCCCAATTACAGCAACACCGCCATGAGCCCAATTGGGACGTTTGATTCTTAGTCATTTGTTTGGTTTAATTTTTAATTAAAGAGTTTTTTTAAAAAAGAAATTGAATAAAAAAATTGAAGGAAATATTTTTAAACACTAGACTCTCTAATTTGATTTTCATACACTACCTCTGTAATAATTGTCTCATTTGACTTTGTTATTTTAAAATTCATTATTTGACTTAAATTTTAATAAAGATAAACATTTAAAAAAAATTCAAAAAATATATATTTAAAAAATTTAAATTGTAAATATGAGACATCCATAAAATATTTCATTTTCGATATCTAAACATTCATGAAAAAAAATTATAGATTAAATATTGTGAAACTGTCAAAATAAATTAGATAATTTTTTAAAGATGGAAAGAATATAAATTATTTAACATTATATAATAAAATATTAAAAAATAAAATTCATAGATTAAATACTGAAAAGAAAGATAATAAAATTGGTAGTAACTACTAAGGGAGTATTGTTTAACAGACAAGCTCCCAAGGAACAGGAAACAAGAGATTACCGCCTCTGAAACCAAAATTCATCAGTAAATAAACTATACTCTGGTGCATCATCATGTCAAGCACATTAATCTTCTTCCTCAGGAAGAAGAACAACAGTAACAACTTCACCAGAAAGTAAACACCAAAAGTCATGCCCTATACTACCCTGGAGGACTATTTACAGAAAGATTTCTGAACTTCTAAACTTATATGCCTATTTTACATCTACTTACGGTTGTTGTAGTTCGTCAATCTACACTCAAAAAGAGAGAGTTCACTAGTGGCAGTATCTTCAACAGATTAACATCCAAGAGGTAGTTTAGATTAGGGTCCTTTTTAAAAATAGTTGTTTCAAGTAGCTGTAACATTTTGTATAATTTTTAAATGACCAAGATCAAACAGCTATAGTTAATCTTGAAAACTACCCGTAGATAGCTTTTTAAAATGTAAAAACTACTTTTAAAAGGTTGTTGCCAACAACACCCTAGGTTGTCTTTGTTCGGAACACTCGATTGAACCAAATAGAGTGTAAGATCATATGAAATATATCATACTTCTCAGGTCTAGTATGCCAAAGGAAATGCTTCTGTACCTTTTTCACCATCATCTGCATCTCGACATACCTACTCTCTGGGACTGAAAGTAGGATGTTCTTCAAATTTGGGACGTCTTTCTCCAAAACGAATAGAGCGAAAGATTCCCAGTTCAACACCTCCAGAAAAGGAGGCACATAATTGTCAGATATGATAACAGGTACACAGTCGAAAAATATCGCTTCAACCACTCGAGGGCTGTTGACTTCATAACCTCTTGGACAAAGGCAGTACTTGCTGCTCTTCATGTACTCGACGTAGCTGTTCACTCCCTTGACCTTGGGGATTATGCTGAAAATTTTCATGTTGGGATCTTTACCATTCCCCCATTGTTCTACAAGCATTGGCCTCAAGTACCCATGCATTCTTCCGGCAAAAAATGCGAGAAATTTTCTCTGAGAGGGAGGTCTTCCTCCAACCATTTTAAGAGGCTTCTGTTGCGACCGCACATGCGTTTCTGGCAACGATACATCCTTGCCAAAGACGTAACCTTCTCTAACATCCGCATTGCAGAGGGCCCTCAGGCAATTAGCCATATATTGCCTTGTTTCTGCTGGTCCCTGTCAGGTTCAGCTTTAGAAATGAGGAAAGAAACGGGCAGAAAATATTGTGCGACCAATTCTATACAGATTATGGAACATGGAGTAGAAGCTCTAACGTAATCAAAGGGTTTGTAAGTGTACCCAGTCATGGCAAGCAACTAGAAAATGGTCAGATCCTTCGGTCCGGTTCCAGAAAGGATGCTTTGCTGAAATCAAGTCTATGTATTCCTTCAAATACTGAACCAGGTTCCTATGACTGTGAGAACCAGCAACATATAATTTTTCCTCCAACATTCTAGAGCTAAAAGGCAAGTAAAACAAGTGGGCTTCTCTTGGATCTTTTGTGACAAATCTTTTGTTAGACTCAAGCAGCTTCATGAACCATCCTTCTGAAGCGTAAATACCCCTGAGGTATGGACGATGAAACACAGGCTTCTTCCCTTCCTTATAAATGTAAACTTTTAGTGTTTCTTCCATCAATTCATAGCTCCTAAAAATGTGGTGCCATAAGATCATTATGAAGGTAACAAGAAAAAGAAATTGTGTATGCAACTCAAAGTTTGGTCAGAAAACAAGATGATTTTCATAATCATGACAGGAGATACTAAACTAAAACTTGGAACCTGTTCATGACTAATCTAGCAACAAATAGTTTAATTCAACAGATGCTCTTGTTAATGGAGATGATGCTGAGACCTACTGCAGTTGCATGAGAATTTCTGGCTAATCGGAAATTTCACCAAATTTTGATAAGACGTGGAAGAGAATCATTACCATTAAAATGCTTTTATGAAACTTAACTAGCATGAAGAAAGGCATGCATGATGCACCAAATAGTTTTTATGCAATTAATCTGGTTCCACTTTTTAATCAGTTCCCACTAAGAGAGTACCTCTACTAAGCATGTGCTTTTCTTACGATTGTCCTATTACTGATTCAGCATATATGCTCCATTACTTTTGAAGTTCATCGAAGTGTGATAATGACTGACCTCTTGAACATTGAAACATTGTGATATAAAGAACCATAGAGTACTGGATCATTTTTCATTACAGGCGCATTCTCAATTTGTCTTCTGATATTAACCAGCTCAGTGTCAGCTGCTGAAGACCATTTAGGTTCCTGCAAACATGTTGGTAGAGAAAAAAGAGTTGGAATGGTAGCCAACAGTATATACTATACTTCATAGTTAAAAACAACTAAGAGGAACCTTTTGCTTTCATACAAATTTATACACACCCTTGAGAAAGACCTAGAACGACTTTGAAGCAACCAAGTGGTCATCTCAGAAATTGTAGGTACTGAGGATGTCATCTCAGGCGATTGATTCCACTCAGGTTCAGTGGCTGAAGAATCAGCTCCAGTGTTTACAGTTTCTTCAGGTTCTGCAGGGTGATCATTCTTGGCAGAACTGGTTGTTGTATTATTCCTGACCTGAAATATCTCGGAAGTTGACGCATACGGGGTAGTTCTGTCTGTTTCTGCATGCTCCACCAAGGCATCAGTGATAATTGAAGTCACTGGTGGTGAAGCAATCAAGGGAGATCCATTACCCATGCTCTGTCCACTGAAGCCTGAATTCCCATCAGATTCAGGATTTACATCCAGATTCTTCTCCCGTTCTTCTGACGTACCATTTCCATGAGATGTCTTTCCATTGGTACCAAAGGCAACCTTTGCTCGGGAAGTACTTCCTCCAGTTTCTGTTCCTATCTCTGACTCAGACTCATTTACAACATGATTTGGGTCCACTGATCTCTCAGGATAAGAATTGTTAACAGGCAAGCTATTCTCATCAGTCCCAGAAGATCTATTCAACTGCACATTTATCTCAGATACAGAATCAACATCCAGATGAGTACCCTTCTCTTCTGAAGTTCCATCATTACGAGCTCCTCCATCCGCTTGATGTTTCAAACTGGTGCTCACATTGCCAACTTCCGAAGTCAAGCCACCACCAACTAACAAGCTGCCATTTCCTGCCACAGGAACATTACTGGAAGGGAATATTGTAGACACAACACCATCATAGGGAAGTTCAAGATACTGGAAGATTATGATGACAGCAAATATCATTCCTACAACCCATATCCAGGTCCTTGCATCAACATGAAAGCGGCCATGGAATCCATGACCCATCAGGAAAGGATACTCCGAGTCGCCCCCAACTTTTAGTGATGAATATCATACCTACAAAGAGTTCACAAAAATCACTTCACATACTTTTATACATTTAGCATCAGAACGGGGACCGATATCATGATCTGAAGTTGACATCAACCTACTTTCATCTTTTTCAACGGATAAAAGCAGCAGGGAAACTGAATTCAGAAGTAGGTCTAACACAGAAACCACAAACAATCTCAAGCAAGAAAAAGATGCCCACTAATTAATCAGCGTAGGCCACAAACAGAACAAATGAATCAGAGATGGGTCCCTTATACTTCACCTATCACCTTTCAAGATCAAAATTAAACAAATTGGAACCCAGGAAGCAACACAATTCACTAGAAATGCCTGAGACTACAAGCAGCAATACAAGACACTAACAACGCCACCAAGAAGAAAACTTCAGAAATAATTCATTCATTCAGACATACATGCAGATGAACATGCAATGTGACCAGAGGCCCCATTGAATGACAGAAATCGGATTCAGATTGATCTAAACTAGATTCCACTTCCTCTAACTATGTCGGAACACAAGAGGCGAATTCTACAGAAACTGAAGCGAATTTCAGTGGAATTGAGAGCTGAAAGACTTGCAGTAACGCATGATCGATGGCTAACATGCAATTAAAGAGGAAAAAACAGATGAAAGCAGGTTACGGTGAGATCTGCCGGCGACGTGCTCTGTGTGTGAGGACCGGTCGCATGCAAGGAAGATGAAACAGAGAATCTGGCCGCTTCTTGCAAAAAATATTAAGAAAAATTAAGAAAATTAAGAAAAGGAGGGAGAGAATCTGGTGGATGATTGCCAGGATTTAGCAAAGTGCAGACCAGATGTACCGCCCCTCTGTCTGAATTGTAAACGAGAAAGCCTGCCACATAACATCCGTTAAGTTAACGAAATTTGTTGTAAAAATATTTAAATTGATCTTTATTATTTTTAAAATATGTTAAATACCTTTTAATTTTGTAATTTTTTTAGGTTATTAATCTTTATCATATGTGTACTTCCTCCGTCCTTCAACAAATGTCTCATTTTCTTTTTTGCCTGTACATAAAAAATTAACCCATTTCATATTTTGGCCAAATTTATCAACCGAAGCTGAAGTTACGTAGTTACCCCAGGATATTTAAGTAGAATGAGTACTCTTCATCTAACGTCAAACTCACCCATTCACCGTTCCTACCTACGAAAACCAGATCCTAGTTTCATCTCCTTCTCCTTTCTTCTGAAATCGGAAGCTCACCGTCGAAGAACGAAACCTCACTCCACCGACCAAGTCTTCCTTCCACCGGCAAAATCTCCGGTCCATCGGCGAAATCTTCACTCCATTGGCGAAAATCAAAAGTTTATATTTGTGGTTTCATTTCTCAAGGGAAACTTCAATTCTTTGATGTTAGGGTTCATCGATGATTTAGGCGAGCGTCTGGTTAATTGCTTCTTTTTTTTGTTTCTTTTCCTACAGGTGTTGAGCTTGCTTCACATCTGCTCTATCTTTCTCCGCACGATATTTAGGCGAGTGTTGTGAGTTCAATTCTTGTGGAAGTTTATTGTTCTTGCTTTTTCAGGTTTAATGATGTTTAGAATGGTTTAGGGATGAATATGTATGAGATTGTTGTGGTTGAAGGGCCTAGGCCTATCTTGGTGGTTGGAATATCTTTCTTTTTCTCCTTTCTTTTCACATGATCTTCCGTCGGCTCCACGCCGTGCTATAGCGGTGTCCCCTAGCCGGGGCGGTAAT
>JBBYHH010484221.1:0-11215 GCA_038382905.1 Daphne laureola
ATATTGACTTTATTATGAAATAGTCCCCTGAATTATGTTGACGCAATCATTTTAGTCCATAAATTATAAAATATGTCAACTCAGTCATTGAATTATGCACTGTCAAATATTTTATCCCTTTGATCACATGAATATTAGTTGACTTTAGAGAAATTGTCTAGTATGATCTTATTTCTTTCTAATCTATATGCTCAAAGTCCCTAAAACTATCAAATCTAACCAAAATATCATCTCACTGAATTTTCTGGGTGGATGAATCGAGTTGAATAAAGGAGCAAAGCTGGCCACTACAATCCCTTGAAGTTTTGAACTTAAGCAGTTGCAACCTAATGATTTAAATTCTTACAAATAAGTCTCTCATCTGTCAAAAAACTAACAGCGTTAGAGTCTCATTGAGAGAGCTACCGAGTTAAAGGATTAAAGTGTTTGAACTTACATAGTTTAAGGACTGAGTTGACATGTTTTATAGTTCAGGGACTAAATTGCGCGAGTTAACATAGTTTAGGGTACTATTTGATAATAAAACAAAAAATATTCCAACAAATTAGAATTGGAGATGGTTTTAACAAAATTGGAGTTGAACGTTGCCCCGACAAAAATAAAAATTAGCCACAACTCTAACAAATTTAGATTTGATCATTACTTTTAAAAATTTTAAAATTAGACATTACTCCAACAAAATTAGAATCGGTCATTACTTCAACAAAATTTAAAATTATATATTACTAACAAAATTAGAAATTAAACTTTTCTCCAACTATTATTGCAATGGATATTGCTACAATAAAATTGGAATTAGACATTGCTCAAACAAAGTGAAAATTGGACACAACACCAATAAATTTGAAATTGGTCATTATTCCAACAAAAAAAAATTAGAAATTTGACACAATTCCAATAAATTTGGAATTGGTCGGTAGTCCAACAAAATTGGGAATTTGGCATTACTCTAACAAAATTAAAAATTAGACACAACTTCAACAAATTTGGAATTAAACATTACTCTTACAAAATTAGAAATCAGACATGTCTTTATTAAAAATAAAAATTGGAAATTGCTCCAATTAAATTAGAATTGGTCATTGCTCTGACAAGATTGAAAAATTGATACAACTCCAATAAATTTGAAATTGTTCACTACTCCAACGAAATTGGAAATTGAACACAACTCCAACAAAATTTGAAAAAATATTACTCCATCAAAATTAAAAATTGGACATTTCTATACCCAAAATTCAAATTTGACATTGCTCCAATAAAATTGGAATTGAATATTACTCCAACAAAATTAGAAATTGGACATCTCTCTATCTAAAAATTAAATTGAACATTTCTCCAATAAAATTAAAATTAGATATCACTCTAACAAAATTGGAAATAAAATATTACTCCAAAAAGTTTATAGATTGGACGTTTCTCTAACAAAAATTGGAATGGATCACATTGCTCTAATAAAATTGAAATTAGACATTAAAATTGAAAATTAGAAACAACTTTAACAAAATTGAATTGCTCGTCACTCAAACTTTGAATTAGATATTTCTCCAACAAAATTAAAAATTAGACATAGCTCCAATAAATTTAGAATTAGTCATTTCTCCAAAAAAAATGAAAAAATAGACATTACTCCGAGAAAATTGAAAATTTAACTTCTCATACAAAAGTTGAAAATAAACATTACATCAATAACTTTGGAATGGATATTTCCCTAACAAAACTGAGATTTGGACACAATTCTAACAAGCTTGGAATTAATCATTACTAAAAAAAACACTTGAAAATTAAACATTATTCCAATAAAATTGAAAAATGGATATCTCTCTAACAAAAATTGAAATTGGATATTGATCCAATAAAATTGAAATTAGACAAGAAAATTGAAACTAGACAAAGATTTGTGAATTTATTTTTTTTAAGTTTAAAGTTTATGGATTTAGAATTTTATATTTATAAGGTAAAGACACTGTTAGTCCCTTAACTTTACTTATTATCATATTCAAGTCCTGTTTTAAGAATTTGTCCTGCTGAAATCCCTTAACTTTAGTTTTTTGTACAATCGTAGTCCTTATGATAATTTCTTAGTTAAGTTGCCATTTAATTTAGGGGTAATTATGTAAATATCATTTTTCATATTCAATCGAACCCAATTAATTAAAAAGGATATAAAAGAGTCCTTAAACTTTAAAAAAAATCAAAACAGCTTCTTCTTCTTCATTGAATACTTTTTGCTTTTTTCTTGCATAGCGTGTTCTAAGTGCCTCTGTCACAGCTTGCTTCTCAGTCTCACCTTTAACCTCTTTCTTCCCATGGCTCTTCATTATTTGGTTGTGTGTGTATTGTGCAACCAGCAACAGGGATGCCTATATATAAAAAAACGATGTCAGATCGACGCATCGCTCTTCTCCTTCTTCTTCTTCTTCTCTATTTCAAACTCTTGTACGCATCGATGTTGCTGCGTTCTGTGATTTTGATTTGGAACATGTTAGATCTGGGGTTTGTTGGAATATAGGAAGATCTTGGAATATAGGAAAATCCCCAAAAGCTTCAGATTTGGGAACAAATCTGGAAACCACACATGCCATCAGAGAAGACAATGTTGGGGGCTCTAGAGGAACAAACTTCGATCGCGAAAGCAAGGAGCAGTTCTGGAGGAATCGGAGCAAGGAACGATCTGGTGACGGAGAAGGGTCAAAGAGGAATTGCAGAGTTGATGAAAGCGGGTCGGCTGGGGACCCAAGATGCTCGCCTGAAGAAGACAGATCTGGTGACAAATGAGGGTTTCTCAGCTTTCTTTTGCTCTCAATTTCCATGGTTGTGTTCGACGCGGGCTACCGAATAGATCTTGTTGGTTTTGGGGCAGCCACGTCTACAAATCGACAATCGTTTTCAATGAGATTCAAATCGCCTCTGTTCGAGATCAGGTTGCATGCCTGGTCGAGGGTGTTGGTGGACAGAGTTGATTGTGTCTTCAAATGGTGAAAGTATAAACTATCGGAGATCCATCGCCGTAATCATTTGGAAGAGGGATCGATTGTGATCCGATGGGAGCACCAAATCAACTTCAGGCTCAATTTGGGAGGAGATCAGTATTTTCGGTAGATGCAAGTTCTTCATCGGAGGGAACAAATTGGGTTGAAGAATTCCAACATTGATTCTTGTTCATACAGTTATTGAGTGTTCTTCAAGAAGAATTGCATGTCATATGCTTGGTCCTCCTGGTTGTTGGGATTTAGCAAGGAAGAAATTAAGAGTTTAAAGGAAAAAAACTTTAGGGACTCATATGTACAATTATTAAAAGTTTAATGACCATCTTTCTATAAAACATGTAATTAAAGTATGATTTCAAGAGTATTTGCGTAAAAACATCAAAGAAAATGAAAATGTTAACTGAGAAATTAACAAAATGACTAAGATTATACAAAAAATCAAAGTTAAGGGACTCTAATAGGACAAATTTTTAAAACATGACCTGAATAGGACAATAAACAAAGTTAAGGGATTAACGGCGCACTTTATCATATATTTCTATATCTATAATTTCAATTTTAGAAAATATAAATAAGAGATAAGTCAAAAGTGAAAATGTTGATACTTGTAACTTGAATATAATTTCTTAATAAATTTTTATATTCGGGTCTTCTCGGATCCTTTCGGATTTCTTTAGATTCTGATTCTTTCAGATTCGGATTGCTCGGATTCGGGGTTATCTCAGGTTTCGACTTGTACGGATCAAATTCAGATTGGATTCAGTTAATTGACTTTTTAAGTCAACTCAGATTCCGTCATGTCGAATTCGGACGGTTGCTCTGATCGGATCAATTTTTGACATTGCTAGATATTAGAACTAGTTAATTTGGATTAAGGTTGCCCTTGTAAACTTGATTGCGTCTCTCCCACTTTTTTTTATTGTCTCTAGTAAAATTCTCTTCATTAATCCAAAACTAAAAAATAGAGAACTCGATGGTGAAAAATGTAAGTAGCATTCGTCGCATTGTCATTCATTCATTATTACTCTGGAGCAACTGAAGCAGTAGAGTTGCAGCCTTCACTTCTTGGGTCTGTTCCGCTTCTCCTCCTCCTTCAGTTTCCTTACTATTTTTTTCTGGGAACCTTGTTCTTGAATCCTGATGCCTTCTCTTCGAAATGAAGAAGAAAGACCAAAAATCATCGACCAAAATGCAGAACTCTGACGGAAAAATCAACCCACCACATCCCAATTTCTTCAAAATTATTCTCCAAGACACCCTCAGCCAGGGCAAGATTGTAAGTTTCTAAGATCCCTACCCAGATTATCTTTATAGCTTTGTGTTTGTGTTCTTTCTTTCTTTCTTTCTGGTTCAGGTTTCTTTCATTTGTTGAAGAATATACGTTCTTGCGTTTTTGTCTATCCTGTGTTGATTTTAATGGTTTTCTCAAGAATACACCTGCATCATGTGAAGTAGATGTATTACAGTATAATTTAGTGAAAATAGGGCTTCTAGAGGCCTATAATCTGAAATTTGCTCTATTAAAAAAAAAAATCTGAAATTTGCACCCTGTATATATTCCTATGATCTTTCTGCAAGTAACATAAAGTTAATTCTTCGTGACTAGTCTTGGACGGAGTTGTATGTTCTGTTCATAAAGAACTGATTTTGTGAACATTTTCTTATCAGCTTAGGTGTTGATTTTTCTGAACAATTTATTAAAACAGGGTTTACCCATAAGATATGTTATGAAACATAGGAATGATCTGTTAGGTTCAAGTACAGTACTGCTGAAGCTTCCAGATGGTAAAAAATGGCCAATGGGACTGACAATATCTGATGGCACTGTTTGGCTGCAAGATGGGTGGGAGGAGTTTGCACAGCATTACCATCTCAAGCATGGAAGTTTTCTGGTTTTCCGATACGATGGTAGTTGTCATTTTGAGGTTATCATATTTGACTTGAGTGCAACGGAGATCGATTATCCGAGTCCCTGCAATGCTGGAGAAGAAGGTACCTACAGAAAGGAAGCATACCATGAGCAAGCTGAAGAAGTTGGTGATAATGATGTTAATGAGGATGATGATGATGATGTCTCTGTTGAGATCATTGGTGAGTCGTTGGGATCTCCTGATGTTCAGAATCGAATGGAAGAGAGTGCAGGTAATGCAATTGAATAGGTAGTCAGGTAAATCTCCATTGAACGCTGGAATTGAATCTTTGGTTTATACTAATTGCTTTAGATCATGTAGCGACCAAGCGTCGAAAGAGAGACATAAAGGAAGAGGTAGCTAAAGCTCTTGCAATAGCAAACAGCTTCAAATCCATCAATCCATTTTTCAAGGTTGTCATCCGTGCTTCAAACTTCGGTCCCCATGGCTGTGGCATGGTAAGCAATGACTAAACCAAAGAAATAAGAGAGCTTAGGGTATGTTTAGTTGCGGAAATTTTTTCTTCTTTTCCATTCTTAATTTCCTTTGTAAATGCTTTGGTGTATAACTAACTATTGATGAATGGAAAACTTTGTTTTCCAAACTTTAGAAAACTCTAGTAATAAAATGGAAACCTTCAAAACAAGGTTTTCCATTTCAACATAAGATTTTCCTAAAGTTTGGAAAACACAGTTTTTCATTCAAGAATAATTAGTTATACATCCAAATATTTACACAGGATATCGGGAATGGAAAATTTGAAAAAAATTCCACAATAAAACGGACCCTTAATTTTGTTTTTCCGATGAGATGAATGACCTTGTTTTCATTCGTCCTGTGGTTTAGGCAATTCCAACAGACTTCGCCAAGACACATACCTCAATGAAGATTACACATGCGATCCTCAAACTTGCAGATGGTAGAAGTTGGGAGGTTCTATATCATTGTTGTAGGAGCAACAGATCGATCCACCCACGTTTTTCTTTCCGACATGGTTGGAACGAGTTTATGAAGGACACCCATCTAAAAGTTGGCGATGTGTGCGTCTTTGAACTGGTAAATCCTCTTAAGCTCGTGTTTGAAGTAACCATTTACAGTGTTTAAGAAGTGTAAGTAATCAAGTTACTTGTTGGCTAAAACTTGTCCTATGGTTATGGTGACATTACTTTGCTTGGGAGCTCTTCCTTTTGTAAATTTCTCTTGAGCCTCAATGATCCTGAAACTTCTGGTATAGCTTTTGTTAGATAACGCAGAATTCTTTTAGTTTTTTTGGTAATTTGCAATTTGTGCTAGAGAACTTCTATCAGCTTGTATACTTCATCTCTATTTGCATGAGCTTAAAGATATGAAGGTTAATCAATGAGTTAACATGATAATTACTCGTTCCACAAAAACTTAAACATGTAACTTTCTAACTTGTATTTTACTCATAATTTAAAAAGTAATACTAGTAATTAGTTACAAACATTTTTTTTTTTTTCAGAAACTAGGTCCATCCATCTATCCTTTGCCAAGATGTTAAAGGAAAAAGAAAAAGAAAACATTGATTAGATATTGAAAAACAAACATTTCAATTTTTTAGAGATAGAGTATTAGATTTAGATACTTTCAACTTATAAATGAGATTGTTAACTCAAACATTAATTAATAGAACTAATTGATCAAGTACTTGAAAAAGCAGAAAATATGTAGTAATTAATTAGTTTATCCTAAAGTGAATCTGTTGCCCACTAATTCACTGCCCCCTTCCTGTATTCCACAGTGTAATGGGGGGAGAGAGAATTAGGAGACAATAGATTTGGATTCTGCTAAGCCCTTAAAATTGTTACTTGAAACAAGAGGGGATCAGATTCCAGAAGCTCAAAGACACAAACATCATAAATTTTGAGATGGTTATCCTTCATAAATGACCTCCAACCACTTCTGAAACATGCATTTGTGTTCTTGCTTCCCCAGCAATGGTAATCAACCTTCCATCTCATCCCAGTAATCTCACCTGAGAGACATAAATGTGCTTCCTCAGTCTTCATTGAGGTGTGGCTTCTAACAAACACTGATGGAACTACCTGAATAAAAAGGAGATATTACAAAACCGTCATGAAATTTTTGAAAAATCTTCATTTTACCGTCTCCATTTTCATAAATCTACAGAAACCGTTTGACCTTTAACAAGGATCCATGCATGCCTGTCTCTGTATGGGCCCAAAGATGATCTTGATTATGGAAAAGCAAAACAAGTTTAATTTCTCTTTTCCTTTTGGTTTTTGTTTTCCTTTTTTATACACAAGGGGTTGAGAATTGGAGACGAGACAAAATCTCTACCTCATATTCCAGGAGCTTAGCCACACTAGACTAGAACATCATCCCAAACACCACAAAAAAGAATCCAATTCTTCTTTCCTGAAAACCTTTTATTCTCATATGCCCTCCAATGAAACAATGTCACATGTATCTTATTTTTAATTCTTTTAAGCATTGTTCTATTGGAGGGCACATAGGGATAGTGGGGTTTGTTAGGGAGAGGAATTGGATTCACAAAAACATGACCTTAAAACCCATAAAGCAAGCCAAAATTTCACCCAAAATCACTACAAAAATTATTTTGTTCTTTCCCATCATAGATTTTTTAATGGAAATAGATATTTATTGATAAAATAAAATTTATAGAAGTCTCCGCAAAGCCATAAGTAATAAACTAAAATTTCACCAAAAAACACTAAAAACTTACCATGGTACTGGCCTGTTTACCAACATATGAATTAAACATGACAACCCTGAAGAAGGGATAGTTGGATTTTAAGTCCTTTGCTCTTTCAAGAACTAAAGCTTTCTCTTTACTTGTGTTGCGTGTCCTTTGATCCTTATGATGACCTGCTCAAATTATCAATTACAAATCAAAGACATGATTAATTAATCTGTATACATGAAAACCATTAGCAATTAGTAATTTACATCAAACTTAAACAAATTTACAAATTAAATATCAATTGTTCTTTCCACACCTTCGCTTCCATCTAAGCCTTTGTCTATGATCTCAACAGACACATCATCACCACCACCATCATCATCATCATCAACATCTTCATCACTACCATCATCATCACCGTCATCGTCGTCTTCAAAATCGTCTTTGACTTGTTCCTGAGGAACCTCCTTATTAAGGGTATTGTTACCTAAAGGATGAGGGTAGTCTATCTCTGAGGTAGTGAGATCAAATATGGTGACCTTGAAACAACAACTTCCATTAAACTTGAAAACCAGAAAGCTTCCTTGCTTTACACGGTAGTGCTCAGCAAATCTTTGCCACCCGTTCTGGATCCAAACGACGCCGTCTGATCGCGTTAAACCTAATTTCCATTCTTTTCCGTCCGGGAGCTTTAGCAAAACTGAGCTTGCGCTTAGTAATTCATTCCCATACTCTCTAACATATCTCTTAGAGATTCCCTATCAACATTAAAAAAGTAAAAGAAACAAAATAAATAAAAAGACAAGTTTGCGTTTTGATGAATAATTATCTTGAAGAAAAAGGTTTCTTTGGCACAAGTTTGCATTTTTATGAAAGAAAACAAAACTAAAAGTTGTGTGCTTACGATTTTGCCTTGGCGGAGGGTCTCAGCGAGAATGATCTTGAAGAAATGGGGCTTCTTTGGCTTGATCTCGTCACAAATTTGCATTTTGATGAATGTTTCAGAGAAGAAGAAAAAAAAAAAAAAAAGGACGAGAAGATATGAAACAATGTGGAAATTCTGAAGAAGAAAGGAGACTGGTCTTTCCTTTTGCTACAAATTAAATGTGGAAATTTTTGGAAATAATGTCTCCATAAAGGCTGAAAATATATCGGAGGTTTGAACGATTCTCGAATAATAATGATAATAATGATAGAATATACGAAAGAAGTGGAAAGTGAAGATCAGAATCGGTTGAGATTTTGATTAGCTTCTGGCAGTCCTGGTTGATGTTAAATAGGAATTCCAACATAATCCTAATTAACACACCTAAACAACCTACGTAATCCTAACAACCTACGTAATCCTAACACAAGATTACTAGTTACAGTGATTGTATCTATCTCTAACAAATTAATAAGAAAACATAAAAAAAACAAATGAACAGTGTATGATACTTTTTCATGGAGAATATGAGCCGAAGTACTACATTTATTTATAATTAGTTCAATGGAAAGAGAAAATAATAATAATAATAAAGATGAATAAAAGGAGATCAATATATCATATATGTTTTGATATTTTTTTTAAATCCGTTTAGGTTTTAACATATTTTTTTAATATTTAATCGATATATCATGAATTTTTTATATCGGATAAAAAAAATTCTATAGTGGATCATCAATTATAACATCAAATAAGAACACTCGATCATCAAATAAAAACACTAGAACAACAAATAGGTGTATAGATCATGAAATAAATACAGTAAATTAAAATTTTTCTTCCTTCTTATACGTTTATTTGCTAATATGATGGTTGGTTTCCTTAAAAGAAAGCTTTCCAAGGCAAGCTGACAAATAGATTTATGTACTTCAGATCCAGTGGGATCAGGCGCTTCTGGTTCGGTGAATGGTCTTTCTCGAGTGGAGATTCCTACGAATGGGATCTCTTCCTAAAGGTTGGCGAGATGGGGCCAGAAGAAGCATCGAAATTGCTCGTTCAGACAACAGAGATGTATGTGTCAAAGTATACCTGCAGGGGTCGGGCACCAGAGTTCCCTTACTAGTATGAATAACCGGCTGGAGTCACTCTCCCTGGGAAAGAAAAAGGATTGATCTTGCTGCGGGAAAGAATACTCAACAATTGACTTTACAAGAACGACTTATCCCAGGCCCATCCCAGCTCCGCCCAGAAGGGCAATTCCGGGCGTTTTATGACCAGTCCCCAACAGCTGATTTGTGATTGAATACTGCATGTTCCCATGTCCGCCTGTAACTCCTCATGAACCTAACGAAACAACTTAACCAAGCTACAAATTGAGCGCCTAGCGCAGGTTATTATTCCAAGCACCAACAAGCCGATGTACGTACAAACGAAAGACCAGACCAATGAACCGAAAGACCGCCTTTCTTGCGTGTGCGTGCCGTTGACTCCTCTACTTAATGGGCTATTTCATTTCGAAACCTACTTAGTTCTAATTTCTATTTCGTTTATACATGGGATATCTAAAATGAAAAGAAAGATTTTTGTTTAGCGGGACAGGATCACCGGGAATGAAATACATAAATGATAAAAAGAGAAGTGTGTACCCTTGACCAACTAGAGAAAGGAGATATTTATTTGGTACCACACCGAACAAGCAACCGGATTTACGTGCAGCTCCTTCATGTGCCCCCTCCTCCTTCAACTCGTTCCAGGAATGGGATGTATTTTTTGAATAAAAGAATGTGTACTGTTGACCAGATGAGAGATCTGAAAAAGAAAAATGGAAAGCCTTTTTCTTGCTTCGCTTACATGCTTGTTCTATGAGTTGACTACTCCATTGGGGAATATTCCTTAATGTCATATACTGGATGCTCGAGGAAAAACCAACCGAAAGCTGCGGCAGTTGGGGAGTTTCAAGAAGACCAATGAGCACCCATTGATCGAGTTGGGGAGTTTACCTCTGCCTTCTTCTTTCCGATTGATTTGAAAAAAAAAAAGTGAAAAAAAAATCCAGTTGATTACGAGACTTTCTGATAGAGGATAGTTTCCAGTAGAGCGGGAAGGCTTAGTTAAAAGGAAAGCAAAAGCACTTTCAAGAGATCCTAGGCCGAAAGCCATTTTTCGATAGTTTAGTGAGCCCCTAGTACCTTAATCAGAGAGCTTGAACACGCTTTCTGCTTAAAGAAAGATTGCCATAGAGACGACTGATACAAACAGGGGACAACTCTTTTTAAAAGAAGGAACCAAGGGATTCGATCAAAGAAAGAGAGAGAAGGGTTCACGGGCAGGTATACAAGAAAGATCGACCTTTCTTTCGCCTGAATTATCACATTTTTGTTTCCGGTATAGGCTTTCCTACATGAGATTGATTGAATAAAAGAATGATTTGTGGGTGTGTCTATTTTGCTGGTTTACCAATTGCTGATTTACGAATTGCCGGACTTAACCTGCCGTACTGATTCGGCAGCTCGATTGTTTTATTTAAAAGAAGGAGTTCGTCCCGCACCTCCTGGTGTGCTGCTTCCTACCACTACTTTTTTATTTGAGTCTCCCACTCCTCTATTGGTTGAATTCATATTAAAGAGTTCAATTCCAGTTTCTCTCTTCCTAAACTGGAAATACACGCTTTTATTGAGAGTTTTTTTCCCTCGAGTACCCACCCCCT
>JBBYHH010484332.1:0-11215 GCA_038382905.1 Daphne laureola
CCTTGCGATTTGGTGGCTGAAATCGGACCTAGGGTTGAGAGGTTTAGGGTTTTTAGTGAGAGAGTAGTGAGATGAAGCTCAGATGCGTGAATGAAGAAGAACGGTGGTGCGTTTTAAATCCGTGGATCGCCGGCGCCATCCCGGCGCCATCCTTCCCGCCGCAACTCGCTAGGTGGAAGCACGCCACCTTCCTATGTGATCACGCCGCGGACCGTGAAGTCAGGCAGACCGTTATCCCGGCGGGTGTCGTGTTGCCGCTGTGCTGCCGCCGCAGACTGTGAAACCAGGCAGAACGGCATCCCGGCTGGCCCCGCCATCGCGCCGTGATCCCGCTGTGAAGCCCGATTCAAGTCAGTCCAATATTTTCCTTTGCAATTTTCTCCACCATTGGTCGCGGTGGTTCCGATGGGGTTCCGTGAGGCTCGGGGCACCCGTTTGCAAACGTTCAACATACATTTCGACCACGACCAAACCTTTAACTGTTCCATCGAAAAATCATACCTGAAAGTCTCCCGCACAAACCAATAACTGAACTTTATTTTCACATAAAATCATGACTTTTAATTCACAGAATTTTCTTACCTTTTTCCGGTGAAGCTCCGTCGGTGGTCGTAACAGAATACAAACAACATAAAAGGTTTTATCCTGGAAAAGGGAATAGCGAAAGCATTACAAGAAATTCTGAGGATGTTAAACATTCAAGGTTACCACAGAAGACTCAGAGTGACAATGTTGAACATTACCAAAGCCAAGAAATGCATTCACAAACTTATGGTACTCAAAGTTAACCAATCCATGGATAAAACCTTGACACATGTTACAAGACTCCAGATAGCTAAAGACTGTAAAGGCTGCCTTACTAAAAGTAGTTCAGAATCTTACTCCACCCTATACACACAGACAGACTAAAGGGGAATTCAGGTGTAACCATCAGCCAGTTAATCAGTAGAATAATGTACCACTGAGAAGTGAGTTTCAATGACACGCATACTTCCTAAGCGTATTCAACATTATAATTCCTAATCGCACAACAACAGACAATTATGAAACCAGTGTAATCCAAAATATGCCACCAGAAAACAAAGATGCAATACAAGTCCTCTCAATGCCAAGTGACAACAAATCAAAAGTTAAGCCTTATATTGAAGCTAATAAATCCAGTCTTATCAAAACCAAACATATAAAAGTGAACTTAACAGGTATTTGAAAAGCTACTACATAGAATAAAAATGTTATAATGACCTTAGAAACAGCTACAAGAAAACGATTCCCAACAAAAACGTCTATCCCAACAAAATGCCACAGAAATGGAATTCAAAACCTGAGTTTGGTGAAAAACCACCTGTTCTTCCCGGTCTTGAACCTCTCCTCCATCCTCTTCTTCGTTTCCTTGCAAGCCTCCACCTTCTTGTCCTTGGTCTGGAGAACATCGGTCGACACAGCATCCTTCAAGTCCACGTCCAGAGTGTACCGAGTCGGCATCAGATGCTGGTAGTTCACTACCTTGAGGAAGCACTTCACGCGAGACTTCTTCGCCGTCTTCTTGGCCGAGTCCTTCCGGATAACTTTCGCCGGATACTTCTTCAGCCCAGCGACCAAGCAATGGCCGTAGGGGCGGTCGCGAGTGCCGTCGTCGAAAGACTTCACGATCACTCCCTTCCGGCCGGCGTAGCGACCCTGGAGGATGATTACGGCCTTGTTTGGCTTCAGAAATTTCACCATTTTCGCTAGACCCGCCCCAAAACCCTAAGAAGAGAGCAAAGAATTAGTCGGTCGTGGTTATATAGTAAGGCGAAGGACAACCCTAACTTTGGAACCGTTTATTGGGTTGGGCCTTATCACGAGCCCATAAATCCCATAAATCCTACTCCACAGTCCACCCTACAAAGATGGTAGAATTTGGTTAGTGAGTAGTTGAAATTGTAGTTTTTTTACAATTTTACCACTTGTAGAGACAAAAAACAATATACATACTAGACCCTGGATTTTAAGATGAATGGAGAGATAAAAAAAAAAAGAGTGACACGACCACACTGGACACAAAAATCAATAAGACGTTCATATTGTAAGAAATAAGTCTTTGTACCACCATCCATACTAACCTTCAGAAATGTTCGAAGATGGTAAATAATATAAATTTTAACCCTAACTTGAAGGGATGGATCATTCACACCAATTTTCAACACTCGGCCAATCTGAACACCCAACAAGGTTGCCATCACTTTAGTGTACCAATCGAATAGTGTATCAATAATATGCACATAAAAATCCAGTGTATTTAGAGTTAGTGATGAGGGAGAATCACCCTTCTTGAGAATGGTTATGGGTATCAAACGACGACCATGGTCCGTATTACAAGATAAGTTTAGTCTGCTCAAGAGAATAAAGGTCGATGAGGAAGACATTGCTACGAACCTGGAAGGTAGCCAAACGAACCAAATATTTCACATCCTTCCATGCGTTGTGGAAGGGAAGAGTAAGGAGGTTTGCTCTAATCGATCGGGCCGAGGAAACATGATTAGCAAGTCTTGAATCGACACAGACAACAGTGGCAGCAGGCGATGGCAACACCACCACCTCTTCTTCATTCGACAACACGAGTTTGACCAACCGAAAGTCCAATGATTCCACGATGGAAAGGAGTAACCAAAAGGGAGAGAGATCTCGCTAGAGCAGACGAGGGAGTGTTATCGAGGAAGGATCGGAGGAGATTGCATAGATTTGTTGGCGAAGGAAAATTCTTAATTTGAGTTAAGCAATAAATCTTGAAATATAAGTATTATTCTAAATATTTTTAATAACATAAATTTTAGAAAAATTAAGTTAAAGTGTGGCAAAAAAATCAAATATATCAAAAAAATAATAGTAATTGAAAAGATGGAGTAGAAGTATAATAAACTCGAATCGGTTGCAAGAAATCACGTTTGGTATTTTTCGCTCCCATCCGCCGACCGCATTCGTCGAGCGTTTTACATCGACGCTGCTAAATTCCCAATTTCTCCATCACTTCAACGCCCCAAAATTTTGCTGCAAGCTCCGTGCTCCGGTACAAATCTTCTCGTAAGTGCTTTCAATTGCTTGCTCCGGCATTCAATTCCGGCGCTCCCCGACCATCTCCTGCCAGATCTGGAGCTCAACTTTGACGCCTTCCGATCGAAGCTAGGAAGCCAGATCTCTGATCGCTTTTCGATTGGAGGTAAGTGTATTTTCCGCAGCTCGATCGTTTGCTTCGTAGCTGATGAAATCTAGGAAATTCGGGAAGATCATTCGCTGTCTCCATTTGTATCCAACTGATTCATAAGCATACAGATATTTCTGTTATATGGTAATGTATGGAGTATGATTTGTCAGGGCTTCAAGGTTTATCGATTTCACTGGTACCGCTGGTATGAATTTTTGAGTTTAGTCGTGGTTTTTGTGGAGATAAGATGCCTATCAAACAACCGCAATCGTCACTTCGAGATCGGACACAAGAGTTCCAGAGTGTAGTAGAGAGCCTAGGGAAGTCATTGTCATCGGGACCGGGGCCTAATGGGCCAAGCGGCAGTTCCAAAGGGAAAGAGCCACAATCTATGGTTGCTCTCCAGTCAGAGTTTAACAAAAGAGCTTCCAAGATCGGTTTAGGGATACATCAAACTTCTCAGAAGCTTTCCAAGTTGGCAAAATGTGAGTATAATAGTTGGTCAAAGTTCTTTAGGCAAATTCATTTGCTAGAATAGTGTTTAATAATCTGAAGGGAGCTTCATATCATGTCCAGTCCTATGGTTGTGGGCACTGTGTATAACCTACTCTCTCCATGTTTGTTTGTTTTTATTGCTCAGTGCCAATCTCTGTGTTGTCTAATTATGGTATTAGAGATGATAATTCTTCCAGCATCTATGAACTTGAATTTGAGAGCTAGCAAACTACTCAACGAGTGAAAATTAAGTATAATGTATCATCTTTTTTCTTTGCTCATGCAGTGGCAAAGAGAACTTCAGTTTTTGATGACCCCACCATGGAAATCCAAGAGCTCACTGCAGTAATCAAGCAGGATATCACTGCACTGAACTCTGCTGTAGTGGACCTTCAGTTTTTCTGCAACTCCAGAAATGAAAGTGGTATCTCCAGTGATACTACAAGTCACTCAACTACGGTTGTTGATGATCTGAAGAACCGCTTGATGAGCACGACAAAGGAGTTCAAGGATGTTCTAACTATGCGAACTGAGGTAGGCTAATTTGTCTTTTTCTTATGTTGGCAGACTTTTCCAGTTTTCTTGTTTGTCAACACTTACCTCATTTTTTACTTTTGAAATGTAATTTCCTTTCTACAATTTTTTTTTTTTTGCTTTGTGAAGAATTTGAAAGTTCACGAGAATAGAAGACAGTTGTTTTCTACCTCTGCCTCCAAAGACTCTGCAAATCCATTTGTTCGCCAGCGTCCTCTTGCAACAAAATCTGTTCCTGGTTCATCAAGCAGTCCCCCTCCTTGGGCCAATGGTGCATCTTCTTCATCTCAGCTGTTTCCCGGGTAAAGCTGCTGATCCTTATTGATAACAGTTTGTTTCTGTATTATGTAGATCACATCTAGTGAATACTAATATTCTAGTTTCTCTCTTGTGGTAGTATAATTACGTCATTCTGATTTTTGTTCAAGCTGAAGAAAGTAAAAATTCCTAGGTCTTAGATAATCAACTACTTGTATTTGTTGTCTTTGTGGTTGATGCCATTTCTTTGCCATTTCATTAAAACCAGGATATATTTGTTGTTGTTGTTGTTGTTTTTTTTTTTTCACATCTCAATATTATTATTATTTTTTAATTGCTGTCATTTTCATTTCATGATATCAAAATTTACAGTGTGTAAGCAGGACTATTTGTTGTTATTTTGCTATTCCATCTCATCCTTTGTTCCCAACTACTACAGGAAGCAGATCGATGGAGAGAACCAACCATTGTTGCAGCAGCAGCAACAGCAACAACAAATTGTTCCACTGCAAGATAGTTACATGCAGAGCAGAGCTGAAGCCCTTCACAACGTAGAGTCAACAATTCATGAGCTGAGCAATATTTTCAATCAGTTAGCAACTCTCGTCTCCCAGCAAGGAGAGATCGCGATCAGGTTAGATTTGTTTGGCTAGTCTTTTGGTCATTGGTGGTCATTCAATCTTTGAATGGGCTCATACGAATTGCCAAAATTTGGCTGGAAGTAAACTGAAAGATAATTGATGAATTTGGAATTTGAAACTCCTAGAGGTATGGTATTAAGAGCTCTAGGTAGTTTGTTTTTCTGTTTTTTTTTTTGGCATTCAAACCTACATTTCCTCCTACCCCCACCCCACCGGGAAAACAAAATCCAAAATATAAAGTTTATAGTTATTGGTCTGATAGTACTACTACCTTTTTTTTTTCTCTGCCTGCTTGAGATTGTGCAAATGTGATTTTGCCTAGTTTGGAGAATGTGCAAGGTCTTTGGTTTTGGTTGTGTGTGTGTCCTTCAGTATGATGGGAGGTTCAGATATCATTTGTTATATCAGCTGCCATCTCTGTACGTTATGTTTTGGAATCTCTTGAAACCCGTTATGTTGCTAATTAGTTGAGGAGGGAGTGAGGGGCGGAAGTCTAAAACATGCTTTCCAGTAAATTAGCCATTGAGACTGCTGCCTTTTTGGTGCTCATTGAGGCCTTTCCTTTGCCGTTACAGGATCGACGAAAACATGGATGACACCCTGGCAAATGTGGAGGGGGCACAAGGGCAGCTCCTCAAGTACCTCAACAGCATATCTTCCAATAGGTGGTTGATGATCAAGATATTCTTTGTACTGATATTTTTCCTGATGGTTTTCCTATTCTTTGTGGCATAAAGAGAACAGCGAGTTGAATCCGCCCGAAAGAGGTAGTATAGTAGCTTGCTTTTTGCTTCTAGTTCTGCTTGTCTAATGAAACCATTTTGTGATCATCTGTCACTCATATCATGTCTATCTGCAGATGCTATAAGCTATGTTACGTGTAATTGTACAAGTGTTGAGCACAAAGAAATTGGTAAAGGTTTTGATTGTTTTGATAAACTCCGAGTCATCTAGTATTGAGAAGTACCTTGGACTGCTTTATGATCTGTTGGTACGAATTTTCATTTCCTCCTTGGAATTTTCCGTTTTGGGCATTAAACATTTCATGCTTATGTATGCTTTTCTGCATTTATGTACTGGTGTTAGCTTATTTGATGATGAATTACCTATTCAGCCAAATTTTGATTTACATTTAGTCTCCCCAAATTGCTCCCTCCACCCCACACCTTTCCCGTTCCTCGCTCCGCCACTCCACGCTGCCTCGTCTCACCCTGCCTACCCGTTGATTTACCTCGACCCAGATTTGGAAGATGCCAAGACCAGTGTGTGGTCGGAGTGATGCAAGGTAGGCGGAATTTTTTTCAAAGCAATTAAATAAAATTTATTAAAAAAAGACCGAGGAAAGATACATCCGGGTACAAGGGGTTAAGAGCACCAAACATTCCTAGACTATTACGCATGTTGTTAACTAATGTTGCACCATAAGTCCTTCATTAATTTTTACCACTATTAAATAATAACGATAAAAGGACAAAAATGCAAGGAAAATACAATCTATGGTCATAGTGCACATAAAATGCTTGTTAGGACCTAAATTTGAATGAACTAATTTCTCATACCCTTATGAGTTATGAACACCATAGGCTGCTCTATCAGGCTCTACGATGCAACTGAACCAACGTAAGCATGAGGAGTTGAAGAGGAGGCGATCGAATTGAAACTTGTCAAAGTTGAGGGACTAGTTAGGACTAGTTAAGCTAGAATATTTAGTTACGTAAGTGCCATTTCAGTGAATTTTAGTCACGTAAATGTCATTTTGGTAATTTAACAGTGTAGCAAATGCTGTTCAACATGTAAGGTTGATGGTAAACGAACACGCAAAACTTTCAAATGGGAGAGAGACTTCAATCGCTTCAGCAAATTTGATAGCCTACAATCCGCAACGTTTGGTTGATACCGCGGTGGGAAGGCAAACGCACGCAAAATGGTTTCAGGTGTAAAAAGATCTCTTATTTATGTCAAAAAATGTAATTTAACCATCATTCTTTTCGACAGTTATTTATTTATTTATTTATTTTTATCATTTATCTATGAAATGTGAGTGCAAAGTTAATACTTATACGTTAAGTTGTCCAACTGAGATGTCACATGTAATCTGAAACCATAAATGCTTATTTGGAGTTGATGTAGATCTCCCACGTTATACTGTCAACATAGAGATTTTTGGACGTGCCAGAAACAATGGACGAGGAGGTGCGTGCACATTTGAACCTCTGTCGCGCACTCTTGGTGACTTCGTTCATCGGAGCAGAATTGTTCCCTTTTTGCTCGTCGATTTTCAGCCCCTTATGACTGTTGTACGCTCCTTCGATCATTGAAGCCATGTCGACAATTCCTCCAGCATCTACTCGGCCGTCTCCTCCGACTCCTTGGCTCTATTTTTGGCCTTAGCATTGAATTTGTCATCCTCACCACCGGACACTTTGTCCCGGGAAATTGTGGGAGTGAGAGAGAGAGAGCGATAAGGTAGGAATGAAAGGTAGAGAATGAGGAAGCATCGTCGGTGAAGTGTGAGAGGCATGGTCGATCGACAGCGAAAAGCGGATAAATGTGGTGAAAACAGAGGAGAAACAGACGTGACAAATGTTTATCCACGTAGGTGTGATTTTAACGAAATATTTCATTTGTTACCTCCCTTGGTATCTATCTTGCATCTTCTCTAGTGGAAGGACTTCAACTTGCACTTAGAACTAGTAGAATGTTAAAAAAATTAACCCTAAGTGGAAAATTCCAACCCTAGCAGCCATAGTCGCTCGTGGTTTTTTTCTCCTTCACGTTTGCTTGCGTTGCCGAGCCACACCCAGCCCCGTCGCCTCCCCGTTCTCGTCGTAGCACCATCGACAGCCAGATGGAAGCCATGAATGATCGTCTCTCACAGCTAGCCCTGTCGCACAAGGAAGAAGAAGTTGATGTCACGCTTCCTGGGGCCATCGTCCGCCGTACCGGTGCTATTATCGCCGGCAGGGTTATCTTTGCCCGTCCCATCGGAATTGTCAGGAAGAAGGCACGAATATCAGATGCTGAGACAGTTGGTCGTAGTTTGGTGGGGCAGGGGGACTTCCTGCCTCACCCTGCTCCTTAAACGTTGGGGCACGTAGTGGTTTGGGTTACGAGCCGTCCTTGCCTGCTCTGTTTTTCTTATTATGGTTCTTTTTTTCGTCTAGTTGGTCTGCTAGTATGACTTTGCTATTTTGTGATGTTTGTTGTTTAGGAGTTTTTTGCTTTTGCTGTGTGGTGAAGTCTTCTTGGTTTGACAGATTCTGTTCTGTCTGTACGCGTATAGTGAAATGACATTGAGTTTCATGAGAGCCTATTATGAGTGTTGCGGTCGAGATCGAGTATCTATATTTATTCACTATGGCTTTATGTGCGGCTTTGTAATAGCCTATTCAGGAGGAAGCTTGCTGCGAGGTTGCTCTACTCGTGGTATTAACATGTTTTAGCTCTACTTGTTTTTTCGTCTATTTGCTTTGGTTTTGATGTTTGATTGTTGCTTTGGTAAACTCTGACTTATATTATTTTTTCATGAAATAATAATGAGCCGTTTTCCGTTAAAAATAAAAAGAACTAGTAGAATGTTAATTAAAACTAGGATGACAATGAATCGGATTATCCGCGGAGGAGTCACATCCATTTTCATCATCCGCGGATTATTTTACCTCCGCGGTTTGCGAGTATTTTTCCAGTGGAGGCAAATTTGCCTCCACCTCCACTATCCACGATTTTTTTTTACATCCGTGAATATTTCAATATCAATATTTTATAATTTTCAACTGCTAGTTTTAAAGATAATCACACTTATTAATTAGAGATGTACTATCCCCGTCCCTAAAAAATTGGTGCGTTTCTTTTTCAGTATTTAATATAAGATTTTATTTGTTTAACATTTTAATATACGAGGTTAAATAATTTATATGCAAATTAAAATTCAATATTTATAATTAATAAATTATTTCTAATAAAAAGTTGAGTCTAGCACGGTATTAAAAAAGAAACATATCAATTTTTTAAGGACAGAAAGAGTACATAATAGTATCTTAACATTTAGAAACATATCAATTTATTTATACTACAAGCTAAGAATACTAAAGAGATTATATAGATAAATGTAACTAATCAAAGTTTTTTTTGGCATAATTAGTATGAATAATGAGCCAGCGGGTTGCGGATATCCGCGAATCCACGGATGGTGGAGCTCCGCGGTGCGGAGGAGTCAAATCCACCTCCATCTCCATGAACCCTAGCGGATTAGAAAACAATCCATCTCCACGTATCCGCGGATTTTATCCGCGGATAAATCCACAATATATGGCGCGGATCTCCGCGGATTGCGGTTTACTCCAACCCACTGTCATCCCTACTTTTGATTGTCCTTTTAAAGTTCAAAGGAACAATAAACAAAAGAGTTTGGAATATCGAGAAGGAAACATGGAATAAGCTTGATCATGCATTGGCAATGTTAGGTGCTGGAAGGTGAATGTTGGGGTCATGGTTGTGGAGGAATGAAGAAGCAGAATTGGCGAGGAGGAGAGGTGGAGAGATTGAGATGAGAGATGTTTTTTTGGATATAATTGAAAGAAATTTATAAGATTGAGGAACAAGTTGAAAATTATGTATGGGCATTTATGTCATTTTGCTCAGTTAACGGACAACTTAACGGTTAAACAGATGGAAAAGACTTAATTGAGATGAAAATTAAAATTAATGGACTAAAATATGATAAATTCTTAAAAGTGACATTACAAATAAAATATCATTTAGTGACATGCATATTTAGTGGCATATGTTTGTGTACCACTAGATAGATATTATAGTGACGGAAGAAAATGCCATAAAACAATTATGAATACCATCATGATGAATTGTCACAATATGACATACTCTTAGTGACATATAATGAATTAATGTCACAGTAGATTTAATATTTAAAAAAAAATGAAAAAGAAAAAGAAAAAGAAAAGGAAGAAATCTCAGGGAGAAAGAAAAGGAAGAAAACAAGAGCGGCTAATGCCGTCCCGTCTCATTCTGATATGTTGTCCGAGATCTTAGTTCGTCTTCCGCCGGAGACTCTGCTCAAGTTCAAAAGGGTTTGCCGTCACTGCTCAAGTTCTAACGTCGAACACACTCGACGTTACGGTAGACCCTCGTCGAGCAGCCATCGGACCTGACCTGTCGATCCTCTCGCCGATCCTCTCTCATCTCATCTCGTGCTCGCGCCATCGGAGTCCGCCGTTGATTCTCTCACCAATCCTCTCTCATCTCATCTCGGCTTTGATTCTCCTTCAGGTACGCATCGTATCTGATTCTTCATTTTGATTGCCAAATTCACTATTTCTGGATCGATTCGTCGTTTTAGGTGAAATCATTATTCCTGTCTGATTGATTTTTACCACTGAAATGATGAAATTCATTCTTATCACTGAAATGAGTTCTTGGGGAAATCACTATTTTATCTTGCTCTAGTTCTTCCTTGAAGATATGCTGATCTAATAAAACTCTAATAGATTTTCAAATCCCCTAAAGTTTAGTTGTGAGTTCATAATATTTCCTTGAGTACTTAATTATACACTGGACTTTGATAATTCCTTCTGGACATATAGCTAGGATATGACAATCAAATGGCTGAAACAATTAAAATGAGGAAATTTCAAGAACATTATGGTGACTCGTGTTATGATATTTTGTCAAAAAAAGTTCAAGTGCCTGCAGTTTAGGCCTTATTTAGGATTACAAATGTCCTTTTTATGCAACCCGCATATTGAGGTAGTGTGCACAACCATTGTTCGCTGTCTGGAAGTTTAAACCATGCATAAGCAAGTTGTGTTCAAACTATGGGTTGTGATTCATTGACAACTGACTTGTGCGTTGTGTATGGTTTGGCAGGCCAAAAAGGACGTTTCTACTGTTGAAGATCCCTCTAATGCTCCAACATATCATATCCCAGAAAAACATGTGACATTCACCGAGGGAGCTAGCTACAGTCTTGTGATCCTAGCTGGACTTGGTGTTGCAGCTTCTACAACATATGGTGTCTTTAAAGAGCTTATATTTCATCCAAAGGAGTAAGGGCCAGACTTCTGTGATAAACTAGTTTCTTCATGATTTT
>JBBYHH010484443.1:0-11214 GCA_038382905.1 Daphne laureola
GAATTTTGGTAAAATGGTCAAAACCCATATTTAATTCCACTGATACAAAATACCTCAGAATAGTCTCGATTCACTTCCTGGGACATTAATTCATTCTTAATCAACTCCATTACAAATAATTCCAACTCCTGATAAAATTACAAAACCAATCTCTGGAAAATTGTATCCGAAAATATCATAAATCTGGGGTGGGTGTAACAAGGATTCTCTGTTCTAGCGTCACCACTCACTCAGCTGACCAAGAAGGGTTAGGCTTTTATCTGGTGAGAGGTTTGTGAGAGGAATTTTCAGGAATTGAAGCAGCAGTTGACCAGCGTACCGATTCTGGTCCTACCAGATCCGAGGCAGCTGTATGTGATCTATACCGATACATCTAGATTGGGTCTGGGATGTGTGTTGATGCAGGGACATCATGTTATTGCTTATGGATCGAGACAGTTGCGACCGCACGAGCAAAACTATCTGAAACATGATCTGGAATTGGCTGCGATCATCTATGCTTTGAAGCAGTGGAGGCACTACTTGCTCGATAGCACATTTCAAATCTTCACCAATCACAAGAGCTTGAAGTATCTGTTCACTCAGAAAGAGCCGAACATGAGGCAATGCAGGTGGCTCGAGTACATGAAGGATTACAACTATAGTATCGAGTACACCGCAGGAAACAGGAACATAGTGGCAGATGCTTTAAGTAGGATGTACACTGTATTGGTTAAGGGTGGAGATACAGCAAACCGGGCTGAGGAATCAAATTTGGTGTGCCTGTGGCACAAGTGGCATAATTGGGAGCAAGCATAGATCTATACTTTGACCATCCTGTCTGAGTGATTAGCCAGAGTCTGAGAGTCATAGAGCAGAGATCCAGGTTTGAAGAAGCTTTCAGGAGAGGATAGTGGAGCACTGCATCCATCCTTTGAGTACAAGTAGGGGTTGTTGTACTTCAAAGAGCATCTGTATGTGCCAGATGACTTGGCACTCTGCAACGAGATTTTGGAGGAGGCACATTTGAGCAGGTTGAGCATTCATCCACGTAGCAGACAATGTACAGCAGGCCCATATGCTCAGAATTCCTGCAACTAAAAAGAAACAGAAAGTACACACATATAAACAAACATATATCACAGCATAGGCTTCTCATCCCATTGGGACAGAAGAAAAACAGAGTTGACGGCCCCCAAAGATCGGGCTAGATATCGATACACTTGGGGTAATATACAAAAAAAATAGCATGGTACCAGCCAGGGGTGTACATCCCCATAGAAAAATGTCATAAAATAAAGCAGACCATAAGGTCATATATAATAGATCATTGATCATAAATGATCAGGACATAGGAGATCCATAAGATTGGTCACAAAGTGACCATTCAAATCCTCGCTTGAATGCTCCGAGCTTGTACCTGCACGCCATTATCCGTACCATGTGACTAGCCCTGAGAGTCACTGGGCCCCACCCTCAACCCAGGAAGTAGCCTCAAGTAACCCGATATGCAAACCAGAAGCCCAGAATGCATATAAAGCAAGTTGAACCCTTACCTGACTGATCCTTAAGCAGAGAAGATTTCTGAAGAAAATCCCACTTCCTGTGAAATCTCGCAGAATACTTAACTGGTCTTTCTCGATGCCTAATCAACCCATATTAACTCCAATCAATCATATATTCAACAAGGAACCTAATCTCCAAACTTCAATTTTATAACTTCCCGACACTTAGCAAATTTTCTAATTTTTGACACTTTTTCAAAAAGTGTGAAAACTTATTAATAATTTCCCAAACTCTCCTATACATGTAAGAACATCTTTTTTCACCATTACTTTACTAATATTAACCTTTAATCCCAAACTTTTCCAACTTATGCAATTCGGCCCCAAATGTTCAAAAGTGAGCAAATCTTAACAACCCTCTACACAACTTCACATATCCATTAATTAACCCTATTAAACACCATCCAACAACAAACATACCACTTTCATGCACAACTACTCAATCCTTTCCCTTTTGTTAATTTCGGCCTAAAATTACCAAAGTGAACAGAACTTGATCAAACTTTAATACCACTCCTTTTATTCACTAAGTAATTTATTTTAACATGATTCACCATGAAACATGCAATTTCCAACCACAATTCTAAACTTAATTCCCTTAGGTAAATTCGGCCAACATCACCAAACATACTCAACTTTTCTTGTTCATCACGCTAACATCAAATAAGTGTTTAAAACACCACAAAACAACCCAACAAATACATTCCAAGCAATACCACCAACTTCCAAATCCCCCCCCCATAATTCGGCCCAAACATGATTCTCATACAAATGATGTTTCCTTCCAACTTTCCATACCAATTTAGAACCCTAAGAACCTCATTAGAACGCTACAATCACCCTTTCAACAATCCAACATCATTTACTAATTTACATGCAATTTTCAGCCAACACACATCACATAGCTAGAGGATGATTTCCATCTAGCTCCAAGCATCAAAGTTACTCCTAAACAACCCAAGAACACTTATTTAACAATATATCAAAGTTCCCCTAAATTCCAAATTGAACACTTTCTTCACCCAATTGAATGAATTAGTGTAGGAGGTCTTAACACCACACTATTACCATCCTAATTAACAACTTACCTCAAAGAAATCATGAAGAAAGTTGTCCAAGAACACTCCCCAAAATTGGCCTAGTGAATGAGAGCAGATATGAGTTTTCTAACTCTTTTGAACTAAGCTTCAACACAGATTACTCAACAAACTACCCTTACCATGCTAAAGGATGAAGATCTAAGTGATTAGGAGAAGAAGATTGAAGAACACCTTGGAGAAAGGAGCAAGAAATCGGTGGATGGAGAGGGAGAAGAGAGAAGAACATTTTGTGTTTTAATGAATTTTGTATCTCTTACTATACTACGTTATACGATTTTACTTCCACACAAATATAATACTAACTTTAATTCTAAACCATACATATATTTACCTTTTACCTTTTACTACTTACTAACTTACTTTAACTTATTACTAACCAAAGTTAACTAATTAATTCTAACTTATCCTTAATCAAATTTCTCACTTAACAATTTTTATTTATTCCCGATTTACCCTTAATTCTTCAGAATGACCATTTTGCCCCTAAAATTTAGTTTTGGAAAAATGGCCCGGAATTCACATACCAACACCTAATTGTGAAATCCCGCGCTGACTGTAACATGCTTACATAGATCAACTTCACTAGTTTGTGTTATTAGACCAGTTCTACATCACTGATCAACTTCCCAAGGAAGAGGAAGGTTGATACTGTGTTCTATCAACACGTTGATCATAGTCTAGTGTCATCACTCTATATGTTGTTTGCAGGTGTTATTGGTGTAAAGTCCTATGTGTTGGGTAGCCATTGTTAAAGTCATGTTAGTCAGGCAATATGTAAAATCCTGTTAGTCAGGCACTACTGAAAGTCCTATTAGTCAGGCATTGGCGTAAAGTCCTATATTTCAGGCTGCCTTGATGAAGTACTATATGTCAGGCAAACACTATATAAGCGTTGGGTGTCAGGCCTCAATTATAGTGGAGGAACTCTCAAGTGTGTCTTAAGGAGATAACGTAGGTCAAGTTGGACCGAACCTCTAAAAATCTTTGTGTAATTCATTTTGCTTTACATTTCATATCAGTGCTGACCATCAACGCATTGATACCTTGTTTCTGTAAGTGTTTTTAACTCTGGTCTATCAACGTGTTGATCTCATGGATTAAAGGTTTTTGGTTACAAAGCCAAAAGGTTTTAAATCTGTTTTAAAGCCAATTCATCCCTCTCCTGGCCATATGTGGATCTTCAATTGGTATCAGAGTAGGTTGCTTTTCAAGAACCTTGCAATTTAAAGACAAGATCAGATGGTCTACACATCTATATATGAAGGATATAGAATAACTACTATCAACGCATTGATGACCATGAATATGAGGTAACTAAAATTACTCAATTCTATCAAGAGTATGAGTCTTTTCTATTTAGACTAAAATATGAAAAGAATAATCTTCTAAATAAGTGGCAAGTCTAAAGGCTAAAAATGATAAGCTTTCAACTGATTTGGGAAAACTTGCTAGTAGTGAGAAAAACATAGATCTCTTATTAGGAAATCAAAGAGCTGTTTCTGACAAAATAGGTCTTGCTTACCAAACGGAGAAAAAATAAGTAATTTTCAAAAACAAGGTTTCAAAAGTCACATATATCACTTGCGAAGTGTGTCATAGGAACGGTCATTCATCAAAAAATTGTTTGTTTAGGAACAAGAGAGTTATCAAAGGAGTATTCCAAGTTTAGGTAATTAAGAAGATCCGTGACAATGGAGGACCTAACAATTGGGTTCCCAAGGAGATTTAACTGCTCCTTAAGTTGACGGTAGCAGTAAAGGTGGAAGGTGACTCAAGCAGGATAGAGAAATGTAATTCTTTGTGTTGAAGGTATTAGATGTTTTTTTTTTTAAAGTAACAACTTACCTTTTTTGTTTCTTAGTAGTAGTTTTTTTACATTGTAAGATACTATGCTACTAACCATAAGATAGAGAAAGGTAATTCTTTGTGTTGAAGGTATAATACATGAACACAGACTGCCTATGAACGTGTTAATGATAAAATATCAGAAGTTGTTCATCAAAGCACATGAAGATTTCAAGTCAGCAAAGCATATTGAGTTGAATTCTCATGTTTATAATGAAGCATTAAACTCTATGGAATCATAACAACAAAGTCTTCCTTAGAAACTAAAACCCCCACGGTAAGTAAAATTGTGTAAATTGCAAGAATGGATATTAAAATTATGTCTTATGGAAATTAATTTCATAATTATATAATTTGATTTTTCTAAATTAATTAGTGTGCTAGATTATACCAGCCATTAAGGCAATTAAGGGATTAAAAAAAGGTTATAAGGTAAAAAGGATAGAGACTTGAAGGGGTTTTCAACACGTTCATAACAAACTCAACAGATAGAATTTTTACCATTGGAAATTTGTTATCGTTGAAGAAAACTACCCAAAACGGTAGAAATTCCTTCACCCTGAAGCTATAAAAGCTACTCTATTTAAAGAAGGATTATACACCTCTCTAAGTAATCCAAATCGCTCCCAACATTGAAAGAAATCAACTTGTTATTCTTTCCATTCTCAAATCCAAAGAATCTGCTCATTTATCTCTCAGTCTCTATATAATCTCTTTCAAAGGGTGATTCATTCAAGCCATAAACCCATCTCAGATCTGTTTGCCTCATTCTCAACCTTCTCAAGATTTCCAATGTTTGATATGTGCGGAGGCTCCCCATTTGTGCGGATGAATCAAGTAGACACTGTGTGGTAGTAGGGAAAGATATCTGAAGCTGGAAGGTTACATGCGGACCTGATGTGGAGAAGCACGACCCCATGTAACTGCCGTACCTGAGAGAGCTCCTTGGAAATTTTGGAGAAAGTTCTCGGGTGTAACCATTTTGTAGCCTACAACTCATAGTATGCATGTTGGGATGGCTATCGATATGTGTGATCACTTGTTTGATGAAATGCTTGAAAGAGCTTTCATCGATAAAGACCTAGAGAATTAGTTACTAGTTGAACTATGAGTCCAAGAGGATCATAGGAATGTTTTTGGTGTATAATATTTGGCTTAAAACTTCTGGAGCCAAGGTTTTGGTACACGAGAGTGATCAAGGGACACTTTGATTGAGAGAATGGGCATTTATCTGAAGGGAAAATGCCCTGATTGTAGAAACTGATCCTTGTCAATTCATGTCATTCATAGTGAACCCTCACACAAGCATAAGCTACCCTAGGAGAAGTCTTTTACATCTGATATCCTTTGTTTTTAGAGTTTTTACTATTTTACCCTTAGTTGCATGTGTTCCAAGTTACTGATTTCGATACTTTTGTTACCACGACATTTATCCATTCACATATTCATCATCATGTCACATATCTCTCACCATTCATTAAGTAAAATAGACATATTAATTATATTTCAACTTGAGACCTCTCTTTCTTGGGTTCGATCGCTCTCTTAAGCCTAGGCTACAATAGACATTGCAAGGGCTAATTGAGGTGTTAAAATATGCATTTGATTGTTGTGAGATTGATTTCGCATGCACCTCTTAGCATCATGCATATCAAATTTGGAATCTTTGCTAGGGAGAGGCTTATTTCTAGTAATAGTCTACTGGTGTGTCTTATTTTGCAATACCATCTTTAGTGTTTTACTTACTATTTTTTTAGTGTTTTTTTGTTCTTTGGTGGTTATAGGTACCCTCTTTTGTGTATGACTTGATCTCACACAAGGCTTATAATACCACACAATCCTGAGATGAACCGTACTTTGCATTTGTTGCATTACAAATAAGGATTGTGCCTTATCGCCAATTCAATTTCCAAACCGGGTAAATGGAAGATCCGATAATCAATGGTCGCAATGGAAACAATGCAAATGGAAATGATGGGTTAGGAGATGTTGAAAATGAGGGAAATAATGGAAATGGTGGCAATGAAGGCCATCACAACAATCACAGTGAGGTTTCACTTAATAGAGGTGGTTTAAACCAAAACAGGCAACATCAACAAGGTACTGTAAATGGTGACAATGAGGGTCAAAATGGCAAGAATGGGCAAAATGGCGGTCAAATACATGGAGATTATGAGGATAGGTGGATAGGAGTGCCTCTTGCATAACTTATTCGGCCCTCAATATCGCGAGGACGATGATCGCCTTGTCAAGCTGGCTACTATCCAAAATTAGTACGCCATCCCCAGTCATGTGATTAGCTATGTGGAGAAGCATAGTTTCACCAGGATGGTAAATGATGACCCCAATGAGAACCTAGACCAGTTTACAATCATATGCAACATCATAGACTTGCGCGAGATGTCAGAAGAGGCAAAATGGATTCATATTTTCCCCTTTTCATTGGACGGGAGTGCGAAGAGGTGGTACAAGGCTATAGACCCTAATAAGATCACTAATTAGGTGGAATTGAGGATCACTTTTTTTAAAATGTATTACCATCCACAAAATGCATTCGAACTAAAGAATGAGATATTGAGAATTCTAGAGAAACCGGAAGAAGGTGTTTCATAAGCATGGACGAGATTCAAGGATCTCAACAAAAGATGCTGTCACCAACCCCCTTCCATATAAGACCCGGTAGAAGCGGACGCGGGGCCAGAAGGGCAATGGTGACGGTCACTTTACCTGTAACACGGGCAGCATAACAGTGGGCAGATTCCACAACCCGGCCCCTGGATTACATTTCCTATGCAGAACATGTTAAAATTACAAAGCACTTCAGCTATGTAAAAATTCCTGCACTTTACAATACTCACAGCTTAGCTTAACAACTACGTAAAATTTTTGCATTCTCATAACACACACATTCCTGTATATCAAAATCATAGTACAATATACTGAGCTCCTGCCACCACTAAACCCCGACACCGGTGTGGTGGAAGCGTTTGGTGCAGAAACTGATATCGGGGAACCGGGCGGTGGTCGGTGATGCAGAAATTCTTAACTAGATTGGCGTTCCCCAAAACCCATCCCTTAAAACTTTTCTTTAATTTCTAAGGTTTCTAACATGTTTGCAATTTTAACGGCATCTTACTAGCCCTAAACCTGCACCCGAGACACGTTAGTGGTTATACGGATAATCGCGCGTCTAGTTCAAATAAGCAGATAACTAATAATACAGCAGAGGGGAGTTCTGCCCACTTCGTTGGGCCAGAAACTCCCAATATACAGACCAGTGTATCCAAAATATCAGCAGAGTATAATGCTGTCTATATGCAGTCTACGTCCTACAGAGCCCGAGTACCAAAAGCAGGAATGTACCTTGTAGCCTGAGTGGTAGGCACCACAAGCTACAATACTGCTACTGCTGCTGCTGAACATAAATAGGAGTTAAAGGTCAGACCAGACTTATAAAATTAACCAACCAGAACTCAGAATGAGTCTGACGAGACTACCCCCGAACATAACCAGATACCACAAATAAAGTGGTTAAATACCTCAAAAGATAGAATCAGAACACGATGACTGTGAGAATCTACTCCGCAGGTTGCTTCCCCAGATCTCCTGAAATGTTTAATATGTGGGGGGTGAGTTCTCAAAAGAACCCAATAAGGGGGTAGGTAGAGGTAACGGGGGAAAAACCTCTAAAAACATTTTACCTCCAGAAGAGGTTAGTATGTAATGATCTAGCAGATAATAGAGTCCTAGATATTTCAGGATTATGATATCCAGATGTCATGGGGTGGAATACCAGGATCCCGTCGGACAATGTCTGTTACAACCAATGGAAGGTCCCCGACCTCCATTGGTTCCAAAAATGCATGGTACTAGCGAAGGGGTTGTACGGCCCCCAAAACCCAAAAGCAGGGTCACATAGTGATGATAAATCCATAAAATCAATCCGTTCTCGATCGCCGATAATGATAAATCGATATAGCATAAGTCTGGAAGAGTAAAAACCATGTATACCGTTACCCGACCATGTGACTAGCCCCGAGACTCACATGGCCCCACCCTCGACCCGAGTACTAGCCCTTAACTATCCTAATACACAAGAGAATAAATCTACTTTGCGTATTAAGAAAGTTAAGCCCCTTACCTGAAAATATCGGAATACTCTACTGAGGCCACCAAATGTAACACTCCAGCAAAAATTTCCGGGAACCAGAATCTAGAGTGATATTCACAAAAATAATAGGAATTCTTTTTAATAAACCAAAATTCCTAACTTAAGGTAATTCTTGATAAATTACCACACAGGTCCTTAAACTTCAACAAAAAGTTCACTTATTCCCAAAACTTCAGTAGGTGCAACCTTCAGCTAGACCTTGTCCCCCACC
The DNA here is from genome assembly GCA_038382905.1 of Daphne laureola. NCBI lineage: Eukaryota > Viridiplantae > Streptophyta > Magnoliopsida > Malvales > Thymelaeaceae > Daphne > Daphne laureola. Next base: position 8,872 of record JBBYHH010484443.1, read on the forward strand.
TCAAACTCCGGATCTTATCGTCTTTTGTTGACGTATGAGGTGGTCCGATCATTCCCAGTCTTCATCCACATTTGTATCAGATGGATCTTCTCTATCATCTACTCAATGACCTCGGGGCCAATAAGCATCCTGTCTGAGGCATCTGTCCAACAATGTGGTGTCATGCACCTCTGACCATACATTGCCTCATAAGGTGACATGCTGATAGTGGTCTGATAACTTTTGTTATATGAGAACTCCACTAATGGCAAGTGCTGATTCCAACAGTCCCCTGAAGTCCAGTACACAGCTCTTGAGCATATCCTCAATGATCTGAATGACTCTATCTGATTGCCCATCCATCTGAGGGTGATATGTCATGCTCAGGTGGAGTTACGTGCCTAGAGCCTTGTGAAATGCACCTCAGAATCTTGCAGTGAATCATGAATCCCGATCATGTACAATGGAGTCTGGAACCCCATGTAATCGCACGATCTCTCGAATGTATAACTGGGTAAGCTTCTCCAGCGAGTCTGTCATTCGCATCGGTAGAAAGTGTGCGCACTTGGTCAGTCGGTCGACTATAACCCAAATAGCATCGTGATGTGCTCTAGTCGAAGGTAGACCAGTCAGAAAGTCCATAGTGATGTTGCCCCATTTTCTGACATGGATGGGCAGAGTCTGCAGGGTCCCAGCTGGTTTCTGATGCTCTACCTTAACTCGTTAACAAGTAGCACACTTCGCCACGTGGGTGGCAATATGCCTCCTCATTCCCGGCCACCAGAAGTGACAACGAAGATCATGGTACATCTTCTCACCTCCGGGGTGGATGCTCAAATGGCTAGAGTGCGCCTCTTCCAATATCTGATCTCGAATAAAGGATTCATCCGGTACATATAGGCAACTCCGGGAGTACAATAATCCTTGCTTGTACTCGAAGAATGGTCGCAGTGCTCCTACCTCTTCTCCCGAGAGTTTCCTCAAGCCTGTGTCTCTGATCTGTGCCTCTTGGACTTTGGCCAACCAATCGGACTGGATGATCAAAGTATAAACCTGAGCCTGCTCCCACTACTTCCACTGGTACCACAGTGCTGTCAGATCTGATCATTCGGCTCTGTCCCCAGAATCACCATCGTTGATAATGCCCGTGTACTTCCTACTTAAAGCATCTACTACCAAATTCCCCTTGCCGGCGGTGTACTCGATAGTGGAGTCATAATCCTTCATATAGTCGAGCCACCGTCACTGTCTCATGTTCAAATCCTTCTGTGTAAACAGATACTTCAAGATCTTGTCGTCGGTCAAAATTTGGAACTTATGGCCGAGCAGATAGTGCCTCCATTGTTTGAGGGCATAGATGATCGCAGCCAATTCCAAGTCATGTGTCAGATAATTCTGCTCATGCAGTCACATTTGTCTTGACCCATAAGCAATCACATGTTGTCCCTGCATCAACACACAACCCAGTCCCGTACTCGACGCATCAGTGTAGACCACATACGGCTGGGTCAGGTCCGATAAGTCCAGAATCGATGCGTGTGTCAAGAACCGCTTGAGTTCCTGAAAGCTATCCTTACATGCTTTAGACCAAACAAACGGTTGACCCTTCTTGATCAGTTAAGTGAGCGTCTATGCCAGTATGGAGAATCCTGGTACAAACCTTGTTACAGCCACCAAAGTCCGGTGGATTTCTCCGGCATTAAATGGACCGGGATGGTGGGAAAGTTGACTCTGCCGTTTAACGAAGGTACGTTTAAGGTTAAATGTTCTACACTTAATTTTCAGGGTTTTTGTTTAAAGGTAAACTGCATTAGGGTTTACGTTTGAAGGGTTGTGTCAGGCGTAGTTTTGTCGGTAAAAGGTAGGTCGGAATCGGCATGGGTGTATGAAGGTTCTACGCGCGACGAACTAAGGTTGGTGGCCGACGAAGAAAGCCACGGAAATGGATGAAGGCGAGGAGGGGCCTGGGCGGCGGCACCGCATGGAACGCCGCGTGTGCACTGCGATGCACAATGAGAGGCAGCAACGCGCCGCGGTGGATGCCGCGCTGATGCCGCGGATGGGAGTTAAAGGCAGACGAGCTTCATGGCGGACGTCGCATAGAACGCCGTGCGGAACGCCGTTAAAACACGGACCGGCGTTCTTCTTCTCTATTTCGATTCTATCTTCTCTCTCTCTTCTCTCTCTCTACGATTCTCACTCTCCCTAGCCCCAAATCCGTTTCTAAGCATTAAATTCGACAGGAATTGAAGGATTCATGTGAGATTCGGCGAATTAACACCATTGAAACAAGAATCAAGCTTCAAGATCAAGAATTGGTGGATTTTCAAGAATTGCCCTAAAATCAAAGGTGAGTTTCTGGTT